>JAAAKQ030076672.1:17862-31292 GCA_010016005.3 Zanna intricata | reverse complement strand
TAAACTCTTTTGAACTACTAACTTTGAAGTGTTTTAAACGTTCAGATTCTTTTCTTTACATTAGATTCAGATTTCCGAAAAATTCACTAATTTTGAATCGTAATTCAGGTGTGACGATCGAGTTATATTGACCATTACACCATAATGAAGGTCTTCTCTAGTATAAACCGTTTTATTGGCTGATCACTATAATATAAAAAGATTTTCAGTATCTGTTTTATTAGTTACAGATTGGTATATAATTTGTGCAATAAAAAAAAAGTTGGAGACTTATTTAATATTAAATTTACACTACAAAACAAGCATTATCTAAAATAAATCTACTGGGCTTCTATCTTTCAAAATGCGATTGGTGAATTAGCCAAGAGTGATATTTAATTTCATCATTTAAAATATGTTACTTAAATTATAGTTTTAATTACTTTAATTATAGTTTTACACAAGAAATAATTGTCGACAATGGGTGTGTAATGTTTTCTTTAATTTCCGTTCTCTGTGAACATGTTTGATTGTCAACTACGGTGACATTCGGTCACCTAAATTTATTTTATCATTAACACAATAGTATTCTAGAAAAAACACAGAATCTATCAATTTGTTCAAACCTTTCCCTACTTACATTAATAAAATCAAATTTTTCTATCCTAAAAACTCTTTTAATGCGGCTATTTTAATTTCTTATATTATAAACGTTTCATTTACTAAATTATACATGCAGTGACTTTCTAGTATAGTTTCATTATAAATTTCCTAAAAATTCAGCTTCTAAATTATTTATAAAAATTATTAGTTATAAGTTAATTAACTGTAATTAAAGATAGATACAAATATAGATTTAAAATTTAATATTACATTTATATTTTAACAGTATTTAGATTTAATATGCTGATTAGTATTTTTTTAATTTAAACATTTCCAAACAGAATAATGAAAGATTTGACCTTAGAAATTGAAAAAACTAAATACAACTGAAATAAGAACAATGTTGTCATTGACAGAGTACATTTAAATGTTAACAAGGAAACATCTTTAAGAAATTCTATTAAGATACTCATCGTAATTCAGGTGGTGCACGTTCATAGAGTGGTTCGCTTAAGGCAATGACTCTCATTCTGTATATCCTCTTTAACCCCATCTTCTCATTTTAGTTGACACTATTGTATCTACTTAATGAATTTAAACGCTTTAAATCGGACTTGCCATTTTACCACCCATTCCATTCCATTCTATTTTTTTTTTTTTCGTTTTACTCTTGTTTGTATTAATAACAACGTTCTATAAATGCAATGAAAACAGAACAGTTATGTCTATAAAAATGTTTGCTATTTTATTGTTTAATTTTAAATTTTCATAAATCATTAATGAAACAGTACAATAAGTTTTAACTATTATCAAATATATTTTATTCAACATTACCCTTCGTTTTAACTTTTCATACTTCATCTAATCCTTTTGTTTATATCTTCTTCTCTTTTTCTTTTTTTTTTTTAGCCTCCGGAACCATCGTAAGGTATTAACTTCAGATGAACAGTTCACATGAAGTGTCTTGTACAATCTCAGATCGACCACTCCTCAGAAGTCTAGTTAATTGAAACCCAACCACCAAAGAACACCGGTATCCACGAACTGGTATTCAAATGTCCCTCGTACACATAAACGATATATTACTTACATCCGATTTAATTAAAAGTTGTTTTAGTATATCTAAAGAAGATTATTATAGAAATATAGTAGTTACCTGCTGTAGAAAACGATGTAATGCACTGTATGTAGTAACTTACAGCCTTAGACTGCATCAGAATATTTAATCATTTAAATACATTTATAAATAAATGCACTGTATTCATTATACTACTAAAACGTAAATTTAGTTAGATTAACATTTTTTTAACTGTAAGCAATTAACACATAAATATTTCTAATTTAATTTCTTCTTTTTCATTAATAGAATCAGGGTGACGTAGTTTGTGATATTTTTTATGTCTACTTTACGTCTACTTTAAATGTATTGAAGAAAATAAAACATCCGGGCTACAAGTAAAATAATTTATGTCTTAATAAAATGGAGCACCCTGGGTACAAATACGATGTTTTATCGGGTATTTCTCTAGTCCGGCAAGTTAATTCAGTTATTTATTTCTCCGTAAGCCACACTTAGATCTAGTAAACTTGTATATAGTTTTTTTTTTTTTTTAGTTTTATAAATTTAAATGTCACTAACCAGTTTATTACTTTTATAATACATTTCCGACGTTTTACTTTTACTGCTGCTTCAAAAAACAGAAAAGCAGTCATCCATACAATCAATTTTGTATTTTTTTTTCTTATGAATGAGTAGATAATTTTCAGTTTTTAAAAATAAAATTTTCACTGTCTATGACGATACTTTATTTCCAAACATGCAACAAGAAAAATTAACGTCAGTTACATAAACAAGAATAAAAGTGTAACTATAATGGATTAATGGTGCGTTTCCACACACCATTCTGTTTGCAACTACAAATTTAAAAAAAAAAGGAACTATAAAAAACGATTAGAGTAACCAGGCAAAATGCCAATTTCCGCAGAAAAGTTTAAATGTGCAGTGCCATATTTCAGAAATTATTTTCAACTTTCTTCAAAGATAAGAATACCACCAAGTTTAGGAATAATTAAAAAAAAAAAAAAATTGTTTAAACATTTCAAGCAAGACGACCTTAGATAGTACTCATGAACAATACAATTATATGAAACTGATATTATAACCCAGATTAGGCTCAGACCTTCCAGAAGGACGCGTGTCATAGATTTTTAAAACAGCTTTTTCTTGTAGTTGATTCATTATCAATTAAATGGCTTGTGTATAATTTTAAAATATAAGGAGAGCAGTTTCTTCCAACTTATTTTTAGTGAAAATTGGTGAGTGAACATCAATTCTGCAGCTGTGTGAAATATTGGTTACAAAAAAGATGGCAAGCCTCCCCGACCTTGTAGTAAACGGGTAAGTGTAGTACCTTTATTTATTTATCTTTAATACTGACTCTAACAAAGATAAAATCTAAAATGAATCCTTTATACATAATTTTATTGTTAAAAAAAGTTAACTAGTGCATTCAGTGAGTGTTTGTTTAGAGACTTCCTTCCAGAAAGACTGCAGCAGGTCAACCATAAAATTTGAGTATACCGTTGTTCATTGTTTAATAGCAGCAAACCAGAATCAACATAATCCAGTTACAAAGATTTTAGTTCGATTCCTGTCATGATAATCATCAGAATTTTTTTGTAGCACTGGATTAGGTTTCTTTTACGTCATTTTTTTTGTTTATTCTGAACATTTGATTGCACTTTATTTGCCATTCTAATACTCTTGTTATTATTATTATTATTATTATTACTGTTGTTATTACTATCATCATTATTATTATTAGTATTATTCTTTATTTTATGAAACCAGTAACTTTGCATGAGCTACTGGATATACAGGAATCAAATGACAGTGAAATTCCAGTTACTGATCTGGATGTTTCATTGCTAGCTCCTAATAATGCTACAGATGACGTTACAGATGAGGATCTGGTGAGAAGAAGCCCTGATTTTCAACAATATGCCTTCCAATCAGTTAAATGCATCGGCCTTACTTGTCCCATCTGAGAGGTTCTTGCAACAACATCTCCGTCAATTGCGTCAAAATCAGAACTTTCTCTTCAGCGCCCTAAAAGAAGGCGCCAATTCACTGTTGGTCTATCTGAAGGTGCAAATTCAAGAAAAATTCATAATGAAGGGAAGTGGATAAAACAGCCCTTGCAGTACATCCTAGTAGCTGGCCATGCTTTGCGTAGTTAAATGTGAGGAAAACACACCACTAAAGTATTTTCAACTTTTCTTTGATGGTTAATCAGCATGATGGTTAACTACACCAACCACTATGCTGCAAAGAGGAACCGGCTGGGAGACTATACGGAAGATGAAATGACATGTTTTGTTGCAATATTACTTTTGAGTGGAAACGTTGTTTTGGCAAGAATGACATGTATTGGGAGACGTCAAATGATGCTTATAACATGCTGGTTTTGGAGGTAGTATCCAGGATATGTCCTATTATATGAAAATATTATGCAATATTTTTATATTGCATACTGTAACAAACTGTGAACTCATTACATAGTGTTCAAAACTAAAACAGATTTAAAAGTATTTATGTAAATTTTTATTGTATGCCCATTGTACTGTATTTTTATTGTTTGTATGTCCCAAATTTCATATTTTCATATTGTATGGTATAAAGATTTTAAATTTGTCTATTGTATGTCCATTTTGCTGTATTGTATGCGCCTGCGCCAAGAGTATGAATAATGTATATTCATAAATTCATTTAAATGCTGGTATATTAGGCTGCAATCCTTCTAGAAGGATGTGCGATATTTTAAAAACTAACCATTGAACAAGAGAAAAATTATAATTTGCATGAAATATTAACAGTATTGGAAACAATTATCTAAAAAATTACAAAAATAAATGAATAACAATTAAGTCTTATCTGGGTTAAAATATGTTTACAGAAAGCAGATGATTATGTAATTTCATACAGAATTTTTAGTAGACCACTTATTTGGAGCCTACTCCAAATGACATTTGGAGCCTACTAAAAATATAAAACTAAAAATAAATTTAGAAAATTTTGATTTTCCTGCAATTACAAAATCTATTCTAATCTTACAGCCCTATCAGTAAGGTGTTTTAACAATTTCTAAAAGATAAACATTTTTATTTTGAGTTCTCCAAATTTTAGTATCTGACATACACATTTGAAGTGACAATTTTAAACGTTTATTTGACGAATGAATAACTGCAATAATTTGAATAATATTTTTTAATTTTTGGCAGCAGCTATAATTGTTCAACCTTGTTTTACTACAACTATGATTGTTCAACTCATTTCTAATACAATAAAGAATCGTTGGGAATATCAACGATTGGAAGTGATAAAGTCAAAGAAAATATTTTTTAATAGGAAACCTTTTGTTTTTAAATATTTTTTCATATTTATGTTTTATTGCTAAAATATTTCCTTCACCAAATTCATGAATTTAAGTAATATCTGTTTCTTTGAAAAATTAAATTTTCATGCTAAAATTATGCTATATAAAATAATTAATTATGAAAATTTAAAAGATTTCTGTTGCATGATTAAATTTATTGTTTTATCAACTGTTATTCAGTTTAACCTAATTTATCCAGTGAGATAAATTAGGTTTTGTTTTTCCAGCTTTATTCTAAATTTAACTATTACCTATTGTATTTGATATTATTATTAAAGAAGGATTTTAAGATATCTAAAACGAGTAAAAATAGTGTTGTTAATATTATTAATGTCTTTATAATTTTTTTAAAATTATATAAGCTAAATAATACATTAAAACTAAAAATTCAGGCAAAATATTTATGTTTATGACAAAATATTATTAGCCTATATTGAATGACTGATTTCACCACTTGTTTTTTCTTCACTTTTATAAGGTGAATTTAAACTTAATATTTTTTTCCTAAAATTACTCGTACACCGACCTCTTCAGAATTACATTCTCTAAAATCGTTTGCCTAAATTCACAGGAAACCTTACAATAAAAAAAAGTCAAAAAAAATAATTTACTTCAAAAGACTTTCGTGTTTTTTTTATTTTTATTTATTGAGTTATACAACAAATAAAATATCGTTTAATAATGAAATTAATATTTCGTTTAATTCAAGTCGAATAACAATTAGAACCACAAAAGATTTCGTGTAGTTTGAGTTCATAGAAATACAATGATATTATTTCAATTAATGGATGCAGGTTTGGAATAATATTTCAGCAGTAATAACTGAAAAATAAAAATTCCCTTCAGGTGTATTTTACGAGAAAATCTTTTCTCTTACTTTATCCGCAAATTAAATCGCGTAGCATGTCCATTTCTTCATGGGATGGAACTTTATTTAGCATACGGTGGAAGCATCCAATTATTGTATGCATACTTTTGTGCCAGGCTAGTTTCTTAAAGTATCATTATTTCATTGTGCGCGCTCACACATACTAACTAATTTTAAAAAAATTAGGTTTTACAATTCGTTTTTAAAAGTGATAAAAAAAACACTACACAATGAAAATTATACATTATACAATGAAAATAGTCCAATAATACATTGTCAAAAATATAATTATTTTATGGGTATCTTTATTTTTATTGTATTTTTTAGCTTATATAATTTAAAAATCATCAATACCTTAATAATATTAATAGCACAATATTTTTATGTTTTAAATATCTTAAATAGCTTCTTTAATAGTAATATTAGTTACAGTTGGTAATAATTTATTATAAATTAGAATAAAGTTGGAAAAACTTCAATATATAAATTAGGTTAAATAGAATAACAGCTGTTAGAAAAATAGATTCATTTATCCCTAGAGTAACCTATTAATTTTTCATAATTAATTGTTTTCTAATGCATAATTTTAGCATAATCGGCAAAATTTAGCTTATTTTGATATAAGTTCATTTTCAATACGTGCATTTAATTCAATTTATTCTGTAATTTGAGATCAAATAACGAGATGGTCAAATAATGATTTGATGGAAGTAACGAGATACTTTAATTTTAGTTCAGTTACTCTTAAGAAAGGTTTAATTTTCATTTTACATTAGGGTGGATAACTGTATTCTAACTAGATATTTTTCATCTGCTAGCTTAATTGTATAAAGTTAGAGAAACCATTAATTTATTATATAAAATAAATAAATATTTAAATATTAATTTATAAATATAAGTATTTAAAATATTTATTTAAATAAATATTTAAGTAAAAATAAAGAGCTACACCAAGCGATTATTGACGTAAATTAGAAACTTAAGGTAAGAAAACGCAAAAAGCTTTTTACAAATTTCTAATTTAAAATCTTAAACTAATTATATTCTAAGGGATTTGAAAATTAGAATTGGATTCGCGCAAACATTGGGTTGGATGCCTGTGGCTTTGTAGTTCGTTCGTACAGTTCGAGGCAGGCACGAAAAGATCCAGAACCGGTGGGCCGACCTGCCATGCCGGAAGTACAGACGGTAGGCGGGGATGCCCGTTAGAGGCAAGAGAAAACCCCTGGATTGTGCAATACTTGAGTGTAGGTTCGGCCCAGGGAGCAGGGATAAAAAAATATAGAGTCGTAATTGAATTTACTTTGTGTCGTTTATCGGAATCAATAGTTGGGAGAATCATAACGGTTCTTTCGGTAGAGGAACGCGTTTTTCTCATTCTATACGTCTTTCGTGAAAGTGATAAGTATACTGATTTAGTGAAGCACAAGTTTTTTGAACATATTTCCAATACACCTGTTCCTCACCGCAATGCAGTTTGAACTCTTATCTAAAACTTTCTGACAACAGGCTCTGTTGAAGATGCTTACTGAAGTGGTAGACGACCAGAACCAAACGAACAGAAGCTGCTTAATATTTCGAATGCTACGGCCAAAGCCGAAATTTCATAAAAGTCAATGCATAAGTTAGAACAAAAGCAAGATATTGGGATTCCCACTGCACATAAAGCTGTAAGAAAATAAATGAAACCCGACAAAGTAATGTGTTTTTAAGAACTAAAACCTACATATCGTGCCAAAAGACTAAATTATTGACAGTGATTTACCAAAATTCTGTTGTTATCTTTGACATTATATTTTTACATTATTTTTGTGAGATCTCATCTGACAAGGTATATTAATTTTAAAAAATATACGAGTGTGGTCAACAACTAACCTCCTTGAATTACACGAAACGAAAATTGGAGTCTGGGTCGGTGTGAGTAGAACGTGCATTGCGAATTCAATCTTTTTTGAAAATACAGTTACTGTACTGTTTTATCAATCATCATTAATCATTTAAAATAAATGGAAATCAATTTAAGATGGTGCCACAGCGCACACAGCTAACAGGGAAATGACGTTTTTACAAAATGTCTTTGGTGAATGAATCATTTCGAAGTGTAAGTGGCCTGCACGATCGCCCGATTTGATTCCTCTAGATTAAATTTGTGGTGGGCAGCGAAATAAGCAATGTATCGCAACTGCCCAGGAACGACTGACGAAATAGTATCGCAATAACGGCATACGTACGAGAGATTATAGTACATAAACTGGTTAAAGTGGTAGAAAACAAAATGAAACGTGGGTAGTGTTGTATTACTGTTGGAGGAGATCATTTTCAACAATTTTTATAAATGATTCCAGTTATTGTAATATCCGTTTCTGTGAAGTAAAAAGTAATGAAATAAAAATATAAAGCAATAATTAAGAAAGCTGCATTATTATACCAGTAAAAAAAAACTTTCAGAAGGCGCTGTATATTGATTAAATTTTTTTTCTAAAAAAATAACATTTATAATGATACTAATTTGGTACCTTAATATTTCTCCGTTTAGTTTATTTCTCCGTCATTTTTCATTTATTTACTAATTTTTTTCTTATTTACACTATTTTCCTTGTGTCTAGATAGGATAACTGAATAATAAAATTGAATTGGCCGTGCAGTTTTAGATTTAAGTTAAAATTTTTTCCATAAAATCATTTTATATTAAAAGCAGTTCGAATTAACTGGAAACATAAATAAATATGATTAAAAAAATAATAATAATAATAAGATGCAAGGAGTTATTTCCACTGAACTCTCTTAAAGAATCAAACACGCATGTGTATACTGAATTTCTTGTAGAATAATTTAACTAAGTTATATATTTCTAATTTGGTTATTAAACGACTTATTCGCCAGAATTTTTATCAATTTTCGAAATATGGTAATTTATAGACTGTAGACTACTTTTTTCCCACATAAGAAAATCAAAATTATTTGAATACCTAGCATCAAAAAATAATCTAATGATCCTTTTCTTTAATAATATAATATTGTTAATATGAATTACAGTGTGGGATTTTTAATATACAGGTTTATTACCCCATTTGTAATTCCTGAGAAGGAATGATTATTACTTGTGGTTAGAAGACTATGTTTTTTATATATTCTGCAAGAGGAAAATTAATGTTAAAAAAATGTATTGGTGCAGGTAATATTATACATTGAGTGTTTGCTTATGAATATGCTATTATATCATGGGATAAATATGTCACATGAGTTTGTAGATAAGTAGTATAATTTGGTAATGTAAATGTTAGTTGAGTTTTAGTTATCGTAAGCTACCGAATCTTTATATCACGAATAGATATAATTTATTACGTTGTCTCTTATAAAACACTTTTTTTTTCAAATGTTTTGTGAAAAGGTATACAATTTTTTTTTTACATTCTAAAGAAATTATTATATCTGTAAAATATCAAAAAAAAAAAATTATTTTTAGAATAATCTTATTTTTGGAGGGCTAAATTATTTAATAAGTTCACAAAATACAGAAGAGATTTTAAATAGAAATTCAATCAATTTTAGAGATAGAGAATTTTTTCTTGACCGTGCAATTTTACTTGACTGATGGATTTATTCTCTCATAAAATTAGGTTACTATTTCAAATATTATCTATATTTGAATAATAAATGATAATATTTATATTGAACTACGTTATTTAATTATTATTACTATTTTTAACTCTTCCTATCTTTGTTTGGATACTTTGGGTTTAGTTTAAAAAAAAAAAAATGAAAATAAGAGCTGATAACAAAGTTAATGTACAACCAATAAAAAAGTTTCCTAAGAATTTTTTTTTTGGGGGGGAGAGGGTAAATTATAATGAAGTTCTATTGTAATGTTATAATAAACTCATAAAAATAAATATGTAATGTTTAAATAAACCCATAAAAATTTAAAAAAAAAAAAATCAATATTTTTATATTTTGATCGGCGTCCCCACCCACAATACTGCCTCGAAAGAAATTTTTTTTTTGGACCACTTTTATTACCATTATAATTAGCAAAACATTCAGAAATTCTGTTTAAAAATATACAATAAATTTAAAGATAGATTTTTCAATTTTTGGAGAGAGAAAGAGTTTAGGACAAATTTCTTTTCATTGGTAAGATCTTACCATTTATCTGCGTATGTACTGAGCTTAATGTAAGGCAGGATTATATTTGCAAAATTTTGAGAAAATTGACTTCAAAAAATTTATTTACCCCCACAACTTGGAGATATTGACCCCTAACTTCTACCCACAAATTGCCTCATGTACACGAGTCTTTGTACCAAAGTTTTTGCTAAAGCAGTTTATTCAATCAAAAGTTATTAAGCTTCAAAAACGCCAACACACGAGTGTACCTACGAACATTACCAAAATTTTTTTTGAAGAGGTCATGAAATGTCGAAAGATGTAAAAAATACAACTCCTTTTTTTTTTTTGATGCCGTACTTCCTTATTGCAACCTACTGTAGCGTGGAGCTGTGATTACAGGAAAATAAAAATTACACTTAGCCCTAAAGTAGATATTTTTTAGGTTATTACAAAAATAATACCATTGAAATAAATATGTATATTAAAAAAAAGGACCCCAAAACCAAAAATTGGAAGATAGTTAAGCTTTCGTAAGTTTTACGGTATCAAATGCCAAATACAAATATTTTAAATGTGATTTCTCTGAATGAGTTAGGGTTGGGATAAGATTTCATCTTTTACTGTCCTTTTTTTTTTTTGTTTAACCTCCGGAACCATCTTAAGATGGTTAAGATATATCTTCAGAGGATAAGATCGATGAATTGTAGAGGGTGTGAAAAATGCCATGCCTGACCGGGATTCGAATCCGGTACCTCCAGATGAAAGGGCGAGAGGCCACTACGCGCGCCACGGTGGCCGGCTTTACTGTATTTATTACGGAAACTGTTACTATTATAGTTAATTAGGACACCATTAAGAAATGCACATTTCTTCATAGTATTATTTTTTTATTAATTTATTATATTTTTGTATATATTTATTATTATAATATCACAATGTAAAAACGCCATTTTCCATCAGAAAATAGAATGAAACATCTAATATTAAACGATCTGTAATTTCAATTGATTTTGAGATTGAACTTTAAAAGTGATATTAATTGTACGTAAATTAATATATATATAATAATTATTATTTTTTTTTAAATTAAAATTATATCTTTTATAAACATCATGTATTTAAAAAAAAAAAAAGAAGAAGAAGAAAACTGGGTGAATAAATAAAGTTGTGTTATATGATAATGCCATGGAAAAACAAGCTTCATTTTTAATACTGGAAAATGTTCGTATTATTCAACCGAGACTTTCAGTGAGTTCCTTCTTTCAGGTAAGAGTAATAGTTTCACTTTGCACACTTCAACAAAGAATACCTTAGTACCTCTTCATAGTCAATTCAATGGAAATAAAACAAGCAATAGACAATAACAAGTACTAGCAATTTTTAAACTTACTCACTTATAGATTACCGTAATACTTTTAGTTAGATTACCTCACAGACAGAAATTTTTGTTAATTGTTAATAATTATGTAATTAATATAAACTCAATATATTTTACTATTTATTACGTTTAATAAATAATTAATTTATAATATTTACAAATATTCAATAAATTTCTAAGTATGTTTTTGTAGTAAACTGTGTATAAAATTATATATCACATATCTCAAAGACTTAACAGATAAAAAAAATAAAAATAATAATATAGATAAACCTGTCTTTTTACTCTTATTTATTCAATAGGATTTGATGCGGTGCCTGGATTGACAAATGAGGAAGTACCAAGTTTATTTTGAAGAACTTTTTCATAAAATTATATAACTGAAAATTTGGAAGAAAATAAATTAATATCGGATGATCCCAAACTCCCCTTATATGCAGAATTTATATTGATGCACTTTTATATCAATGGCCAGTCATAAGCATAACAAATATACTGTTCTTCGTTTTGACTCCCGGCAAAAGTCAATGTTTAGCTTTTGCTGGGAGTCAGAAATTATGTCCATTTTACTGGGAGTCATTTCTTATAAAATGTAATATATATAAATTATAAAATATAATGATTATTATATATTTTTTTATAGATAATTTTAGTAAAATTTAAAAAATCATTACAAGAACAATTATTTATTTTTAAAACAACTAATATCACGAAATTTTTTTTACTGATGAATTAATTCACCACAGAAGCTTACAAAGAAGAATGTGAAACTGGGAATTTTTGGCTTACGAAAAATGCTATGACTGACCGGGATCAGAACAAGGGACATCCGTATGAGAGGCCGACACGCTACCACTCAGCCACGAAGATCGGCAGGGAATCAAGGATTTTAACAGATGAAAAGGAATTTGTATTCTTAAACTTTCCTTAGGTACTGGAAATATGTAAAATAATATATAATGTATATGTAAGATATATATATTGTTGTTTTATAGAATTTTATTTAAAAAAACTATACTTTTAATAGCAATTGTCATAATCATTAAAAAATAGTAGTTTTGCATATTTTTCAGCTTCGTTATTAAACAAGGTATCAAACCGAGAAATTAAGTGAAGTTTTGCGATATAATTGTTCAAGTTCTAATTCTTCTAAGAAGTAAAGGCAGAAGAAAGAGACCAAGTGAGTATTTTCTTTTTGTTTTTTTTAATTTTTTACAATTTTCTTTAATGAATATCTGTACTCACACTACAAAATAGTAGATAATACTACATAATATACTTATAGTTACTACTATTCTGTTTTTTGCCATATAATATTTATTCAACTGTAAATAAAGCGCATTTCAAATACACATTACTAATATATATATATATATATATATATGTATATATGCGAAAGTTACTCATAACCATCGTATATCGAACGTGTCAGGGGTTCAAGGGACGGAGCCCACTTGCTAGACTGGTATTATATATATAAATCTTAATGGACCAAATGAAACGTTCCATTCTTTATAAAAATTAATTCACAAAGATTCGTATTAGGCTGGTGAAAATTGTATGGTTGTTCATAAAATTATTTTTTTTACACTTTTTCCTGTAATTTATAAAAAAATTTAGATGCAAATGCTCATTCTTCCAATTATAGATACACATGCATGACATCATTTGCAACAAAATATTTTATAACAATAATATAAAAAAAAACAACACTGACAAATAAAATATTAAATAAACATATGTTGATAACATGCTGATTAAAAAATTAATCAACAGAATAGATTTTAAAGAACCTTATTAAAAAATAAAAAAAAAAATATATTTTCCATATTTAGTTTTCAATTTCGATATTTTGAAATCAAACTCACTCAAATCATAAACAAATAACTAAAAAAAATTTGCTAATAATTAATTGCAATTCGACTTGAAAAATTATAATTTTAAAGATTGAAAAAAATAATTTTTTTTGTTTCAAGTTAAATTATAATAAATTTAAAAAAAAACTTAACATTCATTTTCCTAACTCTACCCGTATCATTCTAAAAAAAAAAAAAAA
>JAAAKQ030076661.1:0-15217 GCA_010016005.3 Zanna intricata | reverse complement strand
AGAACAGAACAGAAGAGACACAGAGACACAGACAGAGGCAGAGGGACACAGACAGAGAGAGAGAGAGAGAGAGAGAGAGAGAGAGAGAGAGAGAGAGAGAGAGAGAGAGAGATTGAGAGACAGCCTCACACAGGCCCACACAGAAAGCTCGCAAGACTAGTGACTGAGATATTATTTAGAGTCATTTTCCCAATAAGGGATCAGAAAAACCAAACTAGGGACTTAATTAATGAATTAGGAACTGTTGGTTAAACTTGGCTTCTATCAAAATAATAAATCATTACTAATAATAGCAACTGGCCAAATTCTGACCACCTGAAATAGTAAGAGGTAAACACTAAGTACAGAGTGTTCTGAAAGTCACTGTGCAATATGCTTTAGAATTATTTGTTGTATTCTGTTCTTTTGGTGTTGGGTTGGTTGCCCTGTGGGTTCGTTGGGTAGTGCTCAGTAATAAACTAAGATATACTGATATCTTGACAACATTATACTGATATCAACAGCTGTGTTGAGTTGTGACGATGTGCTTTGTTTCATTTTGTGTTTCATTTATCAGAATCAATAGATGCGAGAAATTTAGTGGCTCTTTCGGTAGAATGCATCTTTCTTGTTGAATAAATCTTTCATGAAGGTGACAATAATGCTACTTTTGTGAAGCACATCTTCTGAAATTTTTCCAAAAACTCCTGCTCCTCACCACTATGAAGTTCAAACTCTTATCAAAAAATTTCGGCCAGTCGGCTCTTTTGTTTCTTCTTTTTTTTTGTACCTCTGGAACCATCGTTAGGTTATATCTTCAGAGGATGAGATGGATGAATTGTAGCATGTGTGAAAAATTCCATGCCTGACTGGGATTCGAACCCAGGACCTCCGGATGAAAGGCCGAGATGCTACCACTCGGCTACAGAAGCCTGCCGCCAGCAGACTCTGTTGAAGACACTGATTGAAGTGGAAGACCAATTGAACTAAACAAACAGAAGCTGCTTGATATTTCAGATGTTATTGCCATAAGTCCATCAAAGTCAATGCACAAGTTAGCACAGCAACAAGATATTGGTTTGCTACCCCAAAGAAAGCCATAAGAAAAGAACTGAAACTTTTCCCCTATAAAATAATGTGTATTATATAAGAACTGAAACAGATTGTGCCAAAAAGACTAAAATTACATTTTTTACAGATAAAGCGGGGTTTCATCTTGGAGGATATATTAATTAACAAAATACATGACTGTGGTTGATCCATGAATTACACAAACAATCTTCACATGAAATTGGAGTTTGGGTCGGTGTGAGTAGAATGCACATTGTGTCCAATCTTTTTTGAGTAAAGTACTGTTAATAGTAATTGTTATTGTGCTGTTTTAACAAACTCCAGTCACTTAACAGAAGTGGAAATCAATCATGAATTGGTTACAAACAACCACAGTGGTGCCACAATGCACACACTAACAGGTCAATGACTGTTTTACAAAATATCTTAGGTGAACGAATCATTTCAAGGGGTTTGTGGCCTGCATGATCACCTGATTTGACTCAGGGAAGAGCAAAACAAGCAGTGTAATGCAACAGTCCATGGGGATTGACAAACTAAAAACTGCAATAAAGGCATAAGTACAAGACATTCCAGTACATTAGCTGGTTAAATATTTGAAATCAAATTGAAATGTGTGCAGTAATGTATTGACATTGGAGGAGGTCATTTTCAACACCTTTTATAAACTATTCTAGTTATTGTAATATTCGTTTCTATAAAATAAAGGAAAAAAATACAAAGCAATTATTAAAAAAGTATCATCATTATACGTCTGTAACTCCAATGCACATAAACTTTCCGAGCACACTAGAAGATTCATTTAATAGGATGATGCATCAAAGAAAGAAAGGGAAGCAGCACAGCCTTGTGGTTATCCCAGAGGAAGCCTTATGGGATGTTAGAGATATGACCATAATGTAGTTATGGTCATGCATTACATTATACATGACCATAACTGCATTGTCTTCTAGTTAACTGGGTATAGAAGCTATTTAACAATTTTCTCTCTTACAATGAATTTTTTTTTGTATATATTATATTTCTCACATATTTTCTTTTCGTTGACTTTATACCTTCAATAAAAATTTATTACGAGTATTAAAAAAAATCAATCATAGGATTATAAAAACAAATAATGAATTTACGACTTTATAAAATTCATTTTAAGAAAAATAAAAAACTTTAACTTCAGAATTATACTTGTTTTTAAATTTAATACTTTTAATTTAATGTTTAATGATAAAAAAAGAAGAATATTACATATTTTACAGTTTGTACAGAGTCTAAAAAGTTGGTAGAAGTTGATTGATCTTTTGTTACTGTTAATATGAACAAAAAAAATTTGGCTTCTCATTATCATCTGTTTTAATGTATATTAATTTGGTTATGACTTCAGGACCACCTTTAGGTATTGCTTCAGAGGATGAGATAAATGATTTGTAGCATGTGTGAAAATGTCATGCCTGACAGGGATTTGAACCCAGGACCTCTGGATGAAAGGTCAAGACGCTATCACTCACACTGTGGAGGCTGGCATGATGTACTGTAATTACATATGCTTAAAAATAATATAGTAAATCCTTAAAAAATATAACAAAGTAATTTGAATTAGTTAATTACAAAATACAATTTTAATAAATTTATGTAATAAACTATATTGCATTTAATGAAAAATTTATTATGTATATAAGTCAGATGAATTTATTATGGTTTGAGTTACTTCTATAGGCTTAAACTTTGTTAAAATATGGTTTAATAGTTATCCAATGAATTATACCAGGCATTAAAACTGAAACTTGTTGCAAGGAATTTAAAATTTTTTAATTGACTGTAACAAATGTAAATTGGATTGTAAATTGAACTGCTGTTAATTAAATTGAATTGAAATTGCAAGTAATATGGATACAAGCTATTTTATGAAAAATCCTAAGCAAGTGGTTTCATTTATTAATAATAATATGTTATTTTATTAATATTAAATATAAAAAATGTATTTACTTGTAAAATATTGTAATATAAACTTTTGTTTATTAGGAGTCATAACCATAGTAGTAGTGGTCAATTTAATGTTTAGTAAGTCACCCCTAAAATTTAATTGATAAAAAATTTAAGGAACTGTTTTCTGAAAAAGTGATTAATCATGATAAAATATTAAAATTATAAAATCTAAACACTCATTTTCAAAATCTAGAACTTTTTGTAATGTTAGTTCCATTGAAGAAGTTGCTACTAATTATTTCTTTTTAAAGTTTGAGTTGTTTGATTTAATAAATTATGTGTTAATTGATAGATCTGTTAAATAATAAATTATAAATTACAGCAGAAAATAGGCCATGTGTATTGGATTGGTGGATTTTAATTAATTGGGCATTTTAATTTGGTGCATTAGATGTTTTACCAACCTTGTCAGATTGCATTTAGAGTATGCATCTGTTGTACAGATTATTGTTGTGTCAATATATTTTTTGCACACCAGCTAAATGTTTAAATCTAATAAAAAAAATGTATTTCTACTGGTTCAAAAATTCCTCCACTACGCAAGCCTTAATTAATTATTCTGATGTTTGTCTTTCTCCGTTAATCATAATCAGCACACTTTTTTGCATTTAGTAGGTGTTTCAATTAATATACTTAAGATTCTCAAAGTTTCTGTAAGTATGTAGTTTTCTATCATTATCTTTACACTTTCAAGTGACTCATTATCAAGTATTGGCACCTTCTGCCTATTATGTTTCTTTTTAGAATATTCAAAATCTCCCAAATTTAATTTATTAAAAATTTGATCTTTTTCATACATCAGAAGAAATTTATTCAATTATAAAAACAATGTGTTATGAGGTATTATTTCTTATTTCATTTGTTAGTTTTGGTTAATAATTCTATATAAAAATATCACAAATTTAATAAATGGCTAGTTAAAAACAATTCAACTATACAAAGGTATGGGAATTAGGTATCCTGGAATGAAATTCATCTACAGTTTTATAGGCAAAGAGTTATAAAGTGGCTTTATTTACAAGGCAAAATTTTTTAAAATTCCATCAGGTTTTATGCTGATGAATTTTTAAGATTTCATCATAGCAGAATATTTATGCGTCTTGGGAACATATTTTATACTGTTAAAAAATGGAGGGAACTTCCCTTCCTTAGGCCAAGCTGGATACTTTTATTTTAGATGGGCAATATAGATGAGTTAATACATCATTCTAATCATCCAAATAAGGAAAAATTACTGATGTAAAAAATTTGATCCAATAATTTAAAAATAATGGTTGTGCTTTATTTACTAACATTTATAATTCTTTGATGGCATGTACTGACTTTTTATTGAACACTCGTCGCTAAGGATGAAACATTTGATAGACATCACCCAAAAATTCTACTCCATTTGGCCATGGAATCAACATAAGGGGGTTAATGTACATAAAAGGACTCACGTTAATGTATGTAACTCTCTATAGATCACAAGTCTCTAGAGACAGTACTAGGTATATTTCAAAGTTAAGATTGTAAATAGATTAATTTTAAGAGATACAAGACACATTTTTAGGAGTAGGTATGGAGTTATCAGGGGAGGGGTACTCATAAATAAAAAGTTTTATTAAGGGGTATGGAAACGAAAAAAGGTTGGGAAACACTGGTCTAGTAGAAGAAAATATGAGTTGAGAAAGAGAATACAGTACATAGAGTGATGAATAATTCCATTATGGAACAAAACATTAACTTTGAGAACAGAAATAGGAGAAGCAATCAGATTTTTTGAAGATTAGACTGTTTCCTGAATAAAATTGTTAAGAAATATTAACTTTTGTTTATTAATATCTGGGCATCGAGCCGGATATTTAGATTATTAATGCACATCTGTTATTAGCAGACTGCTTAGGTATTGATACATCAATCATTCCCACATGTCAGTTAATGATGACACAATTCATATTGCAAAGTAGGTGGTTTGAAGGGGATAACGTTTTTCATTCAAAGGAATTTTTATCTTAAACATATCTTGTTCCAGTACTCAATTATATTTCAGGTCAAGAAGGAAATTCTTTGAGTGAAACTGGATGAGAAAGTTTATGTGATTCATGAGAAAGTTTATTTTTAACTGTGTGTGGTACCACCATGAATAAGAAGAAGAAACTGGATTGGGACCAGGATCAAGATGGCAACAATTTTTTTTTTTATAGTTTTTTGAGAAATTGAAGATTATGCTAAAAATGAGTGCAAAGATTGGAAAAGATAAAACTTGGGGGTTTAAAGGAGGATGCAGTAGATAATACTGTAGTTGTTAGCCATGGCGTTGAGGATGAAGAACTGAAATTATTAGTTTGTAATGTTACAGAGTCAAACACGATTTTAAACAGATAAGTGGTTTATAATTAATTTTTATTATTTTTTAATTAATGAAAACTACTTGATGTACTTGTTTTTAATAAACTGTTTATAACTATTCTTAATATTGTCTATAAAATATTCAAACAAAAGAGATGAGAGAAATTGTGCATTAGTCTTCGAAGAATATTGTTTACATTGGAAATTTGCATTTTGAAATTCAATCTTTGAGATGATGATAAAGGATAAATTGATGGGTTTTAGAAAGTATTACAAGGTGTGTTTAATTAAGGAATAACTGGATTAGGGATCATAATAGTTTTGTTATTCCAATTTACTTTAGTGGAGCAGCTGATGTAGAATGAAATTTTTATTATAATAGAGAAAAATTTTAAAGGATTTAAAAGTAATGAAAACTATATTCCAGGTAATTGGAATGTGTATGTGGGAAAGGAACAACAATTCATAGATAAAATATTCTGTGAAGCTGGTTTATTAAATAACCATGTATTGAAGGATAAAGTAGTAAATGCAAAGAGTAGAATGTTATTGATTTAAATAATTAGTTAAATTTCATTATATTGAATAGTGAATTTAGGGATAATGAATTGAGAAATTTTCATTTGCTAGAGAGTAAGGAACATTAGTTAGTGTTTTTTTTGATGAACAGAGTTAAAAGTTTCACAAGATTTCAATGTCTAAAGTTTATTAAATCCTTTAATGTCTAAACAGAATAATTTTTATAGTATGTAATCAATAGTTATAATCTATACAACAAGTCAAGAGGAGTTAGATGTACTTCTGCCACAGTTATTTTGAGGCTCAAGGAAGAAGTAGAGTGCACTCCAAGGTGAGCTCAGATTTGGAGGATTTATTTGATAATAATGATCATAATCACATGATACACAAATAGGCTTATAATAGTAAAGATTTAATAGAGGGAAAGAAGAATTTTAAACATGAGTAGTTTAACAGAGACTGTAGTAAGTTGAGAGTGCATTTGTTTATTTTTTAAAAACGGTTTATTAAATGTTAAAAATGATTTTACATGCTGCAAGAAGGAGAAGAAATTTTGTATTAGAAGAAAAAGAATATATCTCAGAACTAAAACATAGGTTTAGACATAGTTTAGACACATTAAATTTTGAGAAAAGGTCAGATATTTTAGGAAGAAAGATTTTATAACTATGGAATTCATTAGAGTGAAAGATGATTGGGTTGATTACTTAAATGTTTTTTCATGCTTCAGTAGGAAACATTGGTGAGACTTTATTTTAATTAAAATTAATTTTTGTGTGGATTCTGTGCTCATGATAGAAATTAAATGTGCCCTAAGAAAAGCAAACTAATTAAGTAGCTGGAGAAAATTGAATACTGGTCAAATTTTACAGAAAAGCATCTGCTGAGTACTACTAAATTCTTATTAGAAATTTTTATTTTATTTTTATTTTTTTTAATATTATGGAAAAAGAAATGGTCCATCCTTTTTCTTGTTCCATTATCTTTCCCTGTATAAGAAAGGATATGTTTTGGTGATGTAATTAATTATAAAACTGCATCTTTCACTGAAAGAATTTCTCTGTGCATTTTGTTCAATCAAAACTGGGTATCACAATAATAATAATATAATTAGTAAAAATCAAGCTTGTTTTATCAAAGGGTATTTAGTCTTTGATAATATTCTTGTTATAGATAATATAATAACATTTATTCTTCTCAAAACAAAGAAAACATAAAGCTGAATTTGACAATGTAAACGGAGAGACAATGTTCTTTAAATTTTATGAGTTAGGAATCTTCAAAAATAAAAGAAGAAAAAAGTATAATGAAGGGCATGAGAATAATCATTCAGTTGTGTAAAGATAAAAGGAGGTTGACTAATAGTTCACTAGTAATAGTGATATAAAAATCGGTATATCTAATGTCTTCAAGTTGTTCTCTTTGTTTATATATTTTTTCTGAGTGTATTAGATAATTAAGTTGAAGCTCAAAGCCTGCTGTACATAAGTGATGGTGTGATTATTGCCAAAAGTGTATAATGTTGCAGATTATAATAAATGATTTTTAAGAACATTGTGATCGCTGGAATCTCGCTCTAATCATGGAAAAGATTAACATTATTGTTAAACTATTGATCTTACAGTTTGTAACATTGCTAGACTGGCAAAAAATGAGAACTGATTTTACGGGTAGAATAAATAGAGTAGATCCAGGCATATAAAAAAAAAAAAAATACAATAAATAATAAATAAAAAAGATAAAAAAAAAATAAAAAATAAAAATAAATAAATAAAATAAAATAAAAAATCAGAAGATCAGAAAACCAGAAGATTAGAGGATGGAGATACGGATGAAGTCCATGGATGGATGGAGATACAGTGGTGGTGAAGAACCAGTCTGGAGGGGGACGGGGTTACGGATAGCCCTCTGCTTAGTAGTCATTCATCTGAGCTTGCTTGGATGGGTGGCGATGATGACGTATGGGGACTCCGGATCTTTCAAACTCCCTGAGACTGAGTAATGCTTAACTGTGGGTCCGGTCTCAAGGCGGCAGAGAGCGGTGAGGGAGGTTTAGTGAGTAGGGGGCAGGTTAGACTGCTTACCCACCTAGCAAGTCTGTTTAGTTCGTTAGGTGGACTAGCTTCGGACAACTAGTGTCCCCAGTTCTGAGTCCGACACACCCCTATGAAGACCCCATGGGACGTGTGGAAATGCATTTCTTCGCAACTCATTGAAAAAAAAAAAAAGGTCCAGGTATACAGGTAACATAACAGGCATACAGGTAGGAATAACATTTATTTCTGCTTTGTCATTTTTAAAATATTTTTGACAAAATATTGTGTCTAATTATAGGTAGAGATAATTGAGAAGAAGTGAAGATGCCTCTTGAAACAAAATGAGAAGTATTTGACACTGTCAACAGTACTCTGTTACAAGGCTTAAATTGATATGTAACAAAATATGACTAGAAAGTTTTCTTAGGATTTTTGTTAACAAACTGTTTGCTTCTTAATGTTCTTTTCGGTCAAGGAATAAAGACAAAACCCATGTCAAATTATATGTGTTTTATACAAACTCAACAGCAATAAAATATTTAATTTACAATGTATGAAAGAGGCTATCTAATCACTTCAAGACAGGAACTAACAACCGCACCATAAAAAAATTCATCAAGTTGAATGAAAAAGCACATTTACAGAAAGCCGGTAGTGATGTGCATCAATCTGAGTACAAGTAGTGCACATTATGGATTCTTTCATAGTCCTTAATAATAATTCCAGTAACCTGTAATCATTATTTCAATTAATTGGCCAAATAGGTAACATTAATAGTTGAAATTAAGTAGAAATAAATAGTGGTGATATGGTGATACATACTGTATTGCTGAAAAATGTTACCAAAAATTATCATTTTTTAAAAGCTAAACAGAAGCATTAACTATCTGTATCCAATTTTTTAAATAGTACCCTTCACAGATATTGTTAAGCTGAAGAAGATGCTGCTTATCTGATAGACCAAACACTCGATTCTATGTTTATTTTACATTTTCTATAAATGGTCATATTAAGTGTTATTGCTGTTATAAATAACTACTCATAGTACTTATTGATGTGTCATATGTTTCACTTGAATAAGCATACTCGTTTTTACTTATATCTGAACTTTCTGTAATCATAGATTTATAATCATTATCCTCATTGTTGAATCTGTTATAAAGAATATCTCTCTTTTTTTCTTTATACTCCATTAATAATTTTTTGGATTTCGATTTTATTTTACCTTTTAAATTTTTTCCATAAATGTCATCATGATCAGGGAATAATCGTTGTAAATGAATGCAGATCTTAATTAGTTTTTTCTCCTGATTAACTGTACCAGATGTTTTTTTGTTAAGATTTAATTTTATTTCATCCAACATAACTTCACATAAATTGAATGGTTTGTCAACAAAAAGAGTTGCAGGAAAAAAATACTAAAACAAAATAATTTAGTTTCAGATTAACAAATCTATAAAATAAAAACAATTTAAAAATTAAATTATAAAATTAAAACAAAACAGTAATAACTATAAAAAATTTTCATAAGTGAATAATTAAGTAAATATTACAAGTGACAGCTCACATTCAATTAAAATATGAATATATTTTCAATAATTATTGCATGCGATTTAAGTAAATAATCTATTGATTATTAACCCACTTCACAAAAATGATAAAAAGAGAACCGCTTGACTGCAAATTATGACAGGATCATTTAAAAACGATAACGTCTGGCTCTCACCGACTAAAAAAACACTCCCATCGTTCTCATCCTCCCCGAGATCGGACCCGCAATTAAGCATTACTCAGCCACGGGGAAGTGCCTTTGGGTTCTGAGGATATGGAGCCCGCGTGAATCATCATCGTCACCCACCCGACCAAGCCTGGACAGGTGACGACTCAACAGAGGGCTATCCGTCACCCCTTCCCTTCCGGACTGTTTCTTCACTATACTCTGTGGTCTTTGTGCCTATTTTCCGTCTTCGTCTTCTTCATCTTTAGCTCACTCACACATTCACCCGTCACATTCATTCATCTCAACTCCAGATCACTCTTTTTTTTTGTGTGTGTGTGTTGTGTATATGTGTGCCCGTGTTCACGCCAGGAGGATATGAGTCCCCGTGTGTCATCATCGCCGCCCATCCCAAATCAGGGACGCGCGGCGACTCAGCAAGAGACTGTCCATCTCCTCGGCTCTTTCGTGTTTGTGTAACTGTGTCACCGTCAAGAGTTCAGGAGTCCTCGTGCGTCATCGTCGCCGCCCATCCCCGGGAGCAGGGAAGCGCGACTAAGCAGAGGGCTGTCTTTCCCCCCCTTGACTCCGCTATTTGATGCTCGGAAAAACCCAGCTCACGGACTTCTCTGAGACTGCTCAGATACGTCTACCAAGTTATCTTAGTCCAACTTAAGATGAATACTCTATTCAATGGTCAAAACCCCCGTCTTCTACCTTCCTCAGCCTTAGCATTGAGAACTACCGTATTTGTTGAATCTGTGCCAGTTTTCCCGCGTTCGCAAGATAAATGCAATCAAATCCGATGTAAACCTATCAGGTTGGCCTTTCTTCTGTGACTGCCCATTCTCTACATTCAAACAATGTATGTTCCGCCGTGTCTTCTGACTAGCAATACATGCAATTATAAGAGCAATACATTGCTCTTTTACCGATTCTGTGGAGATAAACTCCAAAATTGCTATGTCCGCTTAACATCTGTGTATGTGATAGTTTACATCCCAATGTGTTCTATCACACCAAGCATCGAGGTCTCTTATAAGGTGTTTAGTCCTGGCAGCCTGAGTACCGGTTGACCATCTTGCCTTCCATCTTGTTCGTACTGCTGACCGTGCCCCAAATCTTTCCATTCCATCATATCTGTTTTTCCTTTTGGCGGCCAAAAGGTTGATGGGCGGAACTCAACAGCCACACACACACACGCACGCACACACACACACACACACACACACACACACACACACACACACACACACACACACACACACACACACACACACACGACCTCATCTGAAGCAGTTCTATACGTGGATGCCACTCCGAGTAAAGATCGTCTATGTACACTTGTCATCCTATCCTAACCAGGTTGTGTCTCCTGTTTAGTGCTATATTCCAGACCGGATCCACATGTAATAATGTTGATGAGATCGCCGTCATGAGTACTCTTCTTTTAGACGCTCTAGGGGCAATATGTCCTGTCATTATAGGGCCTAGTGCTTTCAAGGTCTTGTCTGTTTTCTCGCATGTCGCGTTTATATGGTCAGTAAAACGAAGCCCACGGTCTATCTTACTCCCAGGTATTTCAATGCATTAGACCACCACCATTTTTTTTTTTTTTTTAATGTTTAACCTCCGGAATCACAATTAAGTATATCTTCAGAGAGACGAAATGAATGCCATGCCTGACCGGGATTCGAACCCGGGACCTCCGGATGAAAGGCCGAGACGCTACCACTCGGCCACGGAGGCCGGCTAGACCACCACCATTGGCTTTAGATATCATAACCTGTAGCTCGGCTTTTTGTTCTGTTCAGGCAGGGCCGCTGCGAACTATCGAGCCAATGTGTGCTTGCACGCAGACGGCCGAATTTTAGAAGCGGCCAAATTTTTGTAATTTATTTGAAAAATATTAAAAAAAAAAAGCTATTTATTTTCGTTACTTCTATTTTATTCTTACAGAAAGAGATAAATCATCATATTTTTATCTGATCATATTTTTATCTGATTTAATAATCTTTATTTAATAACTAAACAATAAATTGTTTGGTCATCGACGTTTAGACTAAACATTACAACCTCTAAAAAACAAACTTTAGTAAACGTAAACTAGAATTCTTACCAATGAGTGTTAATGTAAACATTTTTTATTAACGTAGACATCTATGATACTATGATAACAATGATACTGTGATAACAATGAGTCCTATTGTTATCGGCATTTTGTTAATTAATCTCTGGACGAATTTTAAAAGTATTTTTTAATTTAACTGTGTTTCTCTATTACAATTATTCGCTTCAATTTTATTATTCTCTTTTTGTGGTAAAATTATATTTGAAATTCGAAAAGAAAAATGTTAAATACGTATATTTAATTTAAAAAATGACTATTCTTTTTACGGATAGTTGACTGAGTGTTTATGTTATGTATGTGTTTATGTTTGATTTGGAATACGGTTTTTCATTTATTGTTTTGATAAAACCAAATCGTAAAATAAGGCGTCTGGTAGTACTACAAAGTTGGTCGACCTGAGATTGTACAAGACTACATACACTTCATTCAATTCATTACACATCATCCTCATTCATCCTCTGAAGAAATGCCTTACGGTAGTTCCGGAGTGTCTAGTAATTTAAGTATCTAGTAATTTAGTAATAAAAGTTTTTCATTTTGTGATGAAATTAGTTATTAAAAAATAAACGGTTTTAAAAACACCTCAATATTTCAAAATTCCCCTACAATTTAAAAAAAAATGTCTGAGAGAAAATCGAAACTCTTATCTTAAAAACGAAACGCTTATCTGGTGCCCAATAACAACAGACACAACGAAAAATTAAAAAAAAAGAAAAAAACATTAAAAAGATCGTTATATAAATTTGTTATAACATTTAAAAATACTGAAAGCGAAAATAAGGATTCCTATGGTACTGTAAATGTAGTGACTAGTGCTGATATATTTGTTTTTATCAAATACAAGGAAATCAAACCGATGGAAATAAAGCGTCAACAAATTTGTAACTAGTTTATGGATAATTATTTTTTATGATGGTGAAAAAATTTCTTTTGAAACTGTAAATTTTTTTACTCTTCTTTAGAAGTTATGCGTTTTTCTCTTCATCTAATCATAGATGGAACGTTTTTAACAACAAAATTGTCAAAATTCACCTGAAACCTTTATCAGAAATGGAATGGGAAAGTAGGACATAGGCCATTGTTCTTCTGCAAACCTAAATTGGTGAAGTTTATGATACCTTGGTAGAAATAAGTGAAGACGAAACGAGAGACATGGGATACTAGAACTATGGCGAATGATCTTGGGACAAAAATAAAATCGTTTAAATTCATATGTTCAATTGTTATATGGCATGATATATTAAACCGGATCAACACAGTAGACAAATTGTACTTTCACCCCCTTTCGTGCGTTCAGAGTTCTTAGAGCTATCTGGCAGTTTTTGTTGTTTAGAGCTGTGGCTTGCGTGTGTACCAGCTGCAGTTCCGAAAGCGCTCAACTATTGTTTGTGGCTCAAGTAGCACGTTTAGACTCATCTTGCCCGACAGTAAAAGGCAAAGACTTGAATGTTGTGTCGACCTCATAGTTGGTGATTGGGTGGCAACGACTTCTGGTCGTAAGTCCCCGTTACGATCAAGATCGCTTTTTAGACTAGTCCTGCTCGCGTTCTTTTAAGAACGAGGGCTGTAATCTGTGGTTCAGCAACCGATCCAATAGCAGCCAACAGGCACATAGTGTGACCGGGGAATACAGTAGGTCCCCGGCTGCCAGTAGCTCGCTGCGGGTAGTTGTCACGTTTGTGGGTTAGCCCAACCTAGTGGTAGGTAGGAAGAAGGCGAGCAATCTAGTTAGTCTAGTTAATTGTGGTAGGGAAACTCTGATCATGACAGAGTTTAAGCAGGTGGTAGGAAAGCCCTGGCGTAAGAGGAGGCTGGCACCTTTACCGTCGTCCTCCTCGACGTCTGATGAGGAGTTGGATCCGCAGTGGGCCACCCACCCGGGACCCTGGCGGCATTCTTAAAGCCTTCCAGGCCGCTGCGGGACACCTGGCAGTTCTGCTCCGCTCTGGAAGGAATTTCAGGAGGAGCTTAGTTGTTTAGAGGAATTCTTAGAGATTCCGAAAAGGCGTCAGCTCAGCGGCGAAGAAGTCGATTCTCGACTTGATGAGATCAAGGTTGACCCCAAGCGGAAAAGAAGACCCTGTGTCATAGTCTATGACATTGATCGGAATCTCTCTGACGCCGAGGTTCTTGCCCTCATTCGAGAGACGAACATCGAGTTGGACGAGGCTTCGTTTGCTCAGGAGTGTAGGCTTGTTTTCAAGACAGGGAAGCGTGATGCCCAATGGTATCACGGAGTCTTTGAGTTAGGGGCTGGTCTCTTTGAGAAGTTTGTCTCTGAAGGTAGGGTCTACTTGGACTTTGCTTCATGCCGTGAAAGAGTACGTGGACGTGCCTGATTAAAAATTCAATTTTCAATTATATTTATCGGCGTAAATATGACTTTCTTTCCACAACACTTCCTGGGCTTGGCCGGTGTGCCTCGCCGATACTCTGATTACCCAGATACTTATTTAATATGAAACATAATTTCATCAACAGGATCAATAATCTCAGTAATTAGAATTATAATGTTTATATTTATTTTATGAGAAGCAATGTCATTTAAACGAATAATAGTATTTAAAAACAATAAATCATCATCAATAGAATGAATTTCTATTTCACCCCCCCGATGTTTCAAGTGTTGTCGATTCGGCCACAGGGCCAAGTTCTGTAGATTTGCGTCGGTCTGCGCGCATTGTGGTTCGGAGGGCCACAAGCGCGAGGATTGTCCGCAGAAGAATGAGGCCCCGGTTTGTGCCAACTGTAAAAAGTTGCACAAAAGCCATAGGCACTCCATCAATAGTAGAGAGTGCAACTTGAAGGCAGTTGAGCTGTATTTAAACTCCCTTGATGGTTAGGTTATGTCAGCTAAATGCCCAGGGTGTCTATGTAGTCCAGGTGGAGTTAGATGAGATTGTCGAACAACGGGGTCTCTATGTTGTACTTCTACAACACCCTTAGGTAGTCAAGGGTGATCTGCCGGGTTTTCGTGGTTGGAAGAAGTTTTTCATAGGTGATTGTAAATCCGCAATCTTGTGCAGTAAGTCTTTAGATAGCGTTTTCATACGGAAAGTCTCTGACACGCATCACGTCGTTGTTAAGCTTGTCGTGGATGGTTTGGACCTGGTTGTTGTTAGTTCGTACTTTCAGTGCAGGGATCCCACTGAACAGCATTTGGAAAGATGCGATAGAATTCTTAGAGCGGTAGCGGGTCGTCCAATCCTTATAGGTGTAGATGCGAACGCCAAATCGCCTCTTTGGCTCAGTGGGATCACAGACGACTGCGGAGACTTAATAGAGAGTTTCATCGCGCAGCATAATTTTGATGTATATAACATTGCCGGGGAGTTCCCACGTTCGCCGGCAATGTCAATGAGCGGAGGGCCGTCCAAGGTACTAACATCGATGTTACCATTGGTAAGGATGTCCCTGGTAGGATTCTAAATTGGTCAGTAGTCGATGATTGCT
>JAAAKQ030076650.1:0-15217 GCA_010016005.3 Zanna intricata | reverse complement strand
GCTACAATTCATTCATCTCATCCTCTGAAGATATAACCTAACTGTGGTTCCAGAGGTAAAACAAAAAAAAAAAAAAAAAAAATTTAAGTATATAGATCAACTTAACATTAATAATACTGGATGGATTATGTATGTTATATTTTTTTTTGTATAAAAACATTTCTAATAACAATTCTTTATGTATTTATTTTAGATACGGCCTTCTGGGAGCTAGTGGATGCGGTAAGACTACCCTACTCAGCTGTATTGTAGGTCGAAGAAGACTAAACACTGGAGAGATTTATGTATTAGGTGGGAAACCAGGAACTAAAGGAAGTGGAGTTCCTGGAAAGAGAGTTGGATATATGCCTCAGGTAACAAAACATTTTAAACACAAACTATTAAATTTTATTAATTATCATTACCAGTATCATTAAATGAACAATGTAATTTATAAATGAATATATATTCATTAATAAGTCAGTAATAGGTCAGTGAATAATCCATCAAAAGTAATGGCTAATATTTATTCTAGTAAGTTTGAAAAAAGCTTAAGATAAGCATAAGAATTGTCACAGTTTTATACACATTACTAAAATATAAAATAGTAGTAGTGCTTAAAAAAATTACAATACCATTTATTACAGTAATCCAACACACAACACACTTTTATCAGTGAGATATTTAGAAGATACAATGCTATTTTACATATAACTACAAGTAATTAATTTTATTAAATAAATTAAGTTTATATCTGGAGGGCCAGTCATAGATATTGCTTTTTTTTTGTTTTAGTCTAATTTAAAAACAGATAAATGTACAAAAATTCAAACATTACCCAAGACAATGTACTTTATCTTTCTGTAATAATTACTACCAACATCAAAGTTTACTTTTTTAATTATGTCATTTAAGCTTAAGTTTTGCTGCCACATAACCTAGCAGCATGTTCAAACTTCATCATAATTTGTTCAAAAATCAGCAAACTAATGTTTTGAACTTCTGCTCTGTGTTTTTTTAGCTTGTTTAAAGTATGTGAGCAATTTTCAAACACAGTTTCAGTAAAACATAGAGAAAACAGTCTGTTACAGTGAGATTGCACCATCGTATTGAAAGCCCTAATCCTTGGATTTTTCAGACCATTCAGTTTTGGTTTTTAATAGTGTACTAGCATGTTATAGTTCCATTATGATGTGTCAATAGCCAGTTTATGCATTTTCCTCAAAAGTAAGGGTCAGTAACCCCAAACTGATCCACAGCACATCAGCCTGAAATTCATATAAGTTTTGTAGGTTTTCCTTAGATCTACCTAAGTTTTTTTATTATAATAGTTTTTTTATTAATAAAGTTTTTTTTATTAACATACCCAGAAAGGTGACAAGAAGCTTCATCTGACAACAGAATTAATGATCTTAAAATATTCTGCCTTTTAGCAAGTTCTGTTTGTCTTTAGGTTGTCTGTTTGTATTGTTTGTTGTTGTCTTGTTATCTTGAGGTTGTCAAACGATTATACTTTGAAGAGTGTATAACTAAATTCAAACAAGAATTCTTCAAATTAATGTCAGTAGAATTTCAAATGAAGCTGAACAATGTCTAGTGAAACAGTGCATGACTAACATCAGTTACTCTTTGAATATTTTTCAGATGTTCACACTGAATTGCTTATTTCTTTGCATGATTACGATGGGTAAATCAAATATTTTTCATGATTCCTAAAATACTGTTATAGTTTGGAATGTTGCTGTGCCATTTAATTTCAAACTTGATTCTTAAGAAAATTAGCATTTTATATTCTGACTTGTTCTTAAAAGGTTTCTACATAATAAACCAATACTACAAGTCAACTAAACTTATAAGTTAATTCCATTTATCCCTTTCACTACCATAGTTGAAATTCATCAAAGCAATAATATCACTTATCACATTTGTATTGCTTCTTGGTTAGAAAAAAATTACAATTTTTATTTGAAACTGAAGAAAATGAAACTACAAACTTTTTGATAAAAAACTTTTTCAAAAATATAATTGTAATATTAAAGTGATGATTATTTAAACCTAACAACTTAACAATTAATAAAAATCCAAATCAAATAGGGTCAAATAAAATTAATACCTAGGGTGACGAACTCAGTTTATGTTTTACAGATAAGAAATAATAAACAACAACTAATAAGAATTAAATTAAGTTTGTAGCAAACTGACTGCAATAAAAACCTCTTTATTGGTAGTAATGAAAAATACATATGACCAAAAAATTTGACTCAAATAGCCACCAAGAAAGATAAAATTATATAACTTATACTTATAAGTTTAAAATATTTATGATAAACTAGCTTAAAAACCAAATAAAATATTTCAAGAGAAAGAAACTACAGATAACATAATATAAGTGGAATTATATTTTTACATGTTTTATACATTTTTTTTTTACAATGGAGGAGAGGAATACTCTCCCAGCCACTCCCCATCAGTACAGTAGTGTCAGGCCCTCACTGACTAAAAGCCCTTAGGCGAAGGGACATGCTGCAGTCATCAAATGTCTTCAGAGTAGCTGAGAATGAGGAAGTTCTATGTTTTTTTTTGTTTTTTTTAATGAGGTGAAGGAACCCCATTTATGAGTGTCGAAGTGTGTCAGGCTCACTAACATGTTCTACAAGATATAATCAGGTGCATATATATGCCTGCATACTGCCTACTAAACCTCCATCCTTGGCTAACCACCATTCCTGAACCGCCTATGTAGCATCACTTCAGGAGGGGGTGTTATGCAACACACACAGTCAATCACCTCGTGTCAAACCAACATACAATCCACACATATCAACATACATGCATCACAAAAACAGCACCAACAGAAACAGGGCACAAATAACTTCAATTAAAAAATGGCATACCCACCAGGCACATTTACACGTACAAGTACATGTTCGTACAATGTCTAAGTACATGTTTGTACATGTCAAACTTGCACACAACTCCATATTTACTTACTTACTCACCTATTTCCAACAGTCACTGGCTAGGGATCTTCCTGCTCCAGGCATCAGTCGCAACATGTATCACACACGGACACAACAGGCACACAGTGAGGTCACCTTCAGATCCAAGGCAGAGTGCCCATGGTCTCATCATGCCCAGGTGGCTCCCACATTCACGGGGAGTCCCTAGATGCTCAGTCAAGAGGCTGTCTGTTCCCACACCCTCTGATGCCTTGTTCCCAAGCAGGTCTCTTCCTGGGCCTTTAAGTCTTCCATTATCTTTTTTGAATATTCAGACACTGCCTGCCACTTATTCTCCGATTTGCACCTCTTCAGATGTTAATCTGTTCTCTCTATGGATGCTGTGTATTAAAAAACCCTTCTTGCATCCTTAAACTTAGGACAGGAGAAAAAACATCCAAGGCAGTCTCTTCTCGGTACATTTAGAGCAGGAATCAGAGTCATCTAACCCAAATCTAAAAAGTTAAGACCGAAATCCCCCATGGCCCACCAGAATCTGTATCGTACAGTAATCCAGAGAGCCATGGGATTTCTCGCATCAGCCTTTAATGTTACCTAGCAATCATTGATCATTGCTAGGAGTTCATTAATTCATCTATCAGCATTTCAAATTGTCTCTTCCTTTCCACAGGTGGTAAAGGTCTAATTTCACGCACCCTTCTTTGATGCTCTATGGCAACATCAATTGGGAGGAGTCCCACCAGCACCTCCACAGCCACTCTGGCAACTGTATGGTATACTAACATCACTTGAAGGCAGCACCTCCTATGCAGCACCTCCACCATCATTCTCTATCTGGTGTACCTAGTGATGCCACCTACATCTCCGTTCATATAAGAGTGTGAGGAGGGGGTTTACACGTATGAGGATTCTCCTCCTCTAAAGTCTGGGGTCGTTGCAATTAGGTAACAGTTCTGTGAGCAATCTCAAAACCCTGCCTATCTTTTTTCTGTCTTCAAGTACATGAGCTCCAGATCATACCTGGTGTCTGTCCAGACGCCCAGATATTTAATTGCCAGTCTGGATGCAATTCTCTGGGCCTCCAAGAATAGTGGCTGAATACCCCTGAAGTCATCCAAACATCTCCTTGTGCAAGCTATCCCCTCCCTACTCTACCCAACAACACCTAATTTTCTACTCTATTCTTTACTTCTTCATGAATTTTCACTTGTAGGACTGCTCTGAACCAAATAGTGCACACCATCCATTCTATGTTATCCTTATGTTAAAGTTTAACTGCGTAACATAAACCGCAACATCTCTGAATTAGCACATTCCTCACTATCCAGCCCTTCTGCCAGCAATCTGAAACACAAAAAAAAGTATATCCAACTGTATCTTCATCTTCACAGTACCTGCATTCAGCCGAGATTCTTCTTCCCTTATCAAACAAGTAACTGTTGAATTCCCCGTGTCCTGTAAGTCATGCAAATCTCCACCTCTTCATGACTTCATCCTATCCAGTTCCTGATATCCTAAATGAGTGAGTACTAGATGGCTTTTCTGTCCATCTCTCCATTTTTTTTTTTAACCCACCATTGGCTTCTAACTTCCTCAGCTACAAAACTCTATAAAGCAGATTCCCCTCCTTCTCTTTGCCTGTTTCATTACCTCCTTCCACATCAGACACAGTTCACAGCTGCTACATTAGCCACCCCTTTTTTAGGGGCACTTTTACTAACTTTACCCATAATTTATTATTATGTATTTAAATTTATTACCTCAAAATATATGTCTTACTACCAATAACTACTAAATACAACTTCAGAATAGTAATATATGAACTGATATCTATAAGAAACACTGGAAAACAAGAAACAGTTACCATAGTTAATGTCGAAAACATAAACACTGAATAACACTAAATAAAATCCTACAGATTAGTTTGTAATAAAATATAATATACACCAAAAATTAACATATACATATTACATAAATTTTACAAAATTAAAAAAAAATTTTATTCCACCTTACCAGCACAAAGATGTAATTTTTTTCCTTCTCAAGATCTTTCAATTTTTTCTTATTTAAACCATCATCAGGTATTAAAATACAAGTTGGAAAATTAAAATAAACTTATAATCATGACGCATTATCAATAGAATACTCTATGTATACATGTATTACTATATATATATATATATATATATATATATAACTTATGTAGTAAAGAAAAAGCATGATAAACAATAACAGAGCCTAATGAAACATATCTTGCTCCAATGACTATTGTTTTTACTCTTAAATGTTATGAATGTGGTATATACATTGATAACATTGAACTGATCATTATAACATTTCTCCAAGCACACTAGAATGTGCAGAAATGGAAATGAAGTAATATTTAATGTTGCAGAACATCTAATATTTTAACAAGCTAAAAATGACAAATGTACAAAATAGTTAAAAAATACCTAAAGTTGTTAACAATAGTGATAATAAAAATAATGGGATAAAATAATAGAGTTGAGAAAATATTATTAATTCAAATCTTAAAACGATGAACCATCAAATAGTTTATGATCAGCACAACTTTTTTTTTTGTATTATCACACAATATTTCAAAATTAATGTGTTGACTCCAGAAAAAAGATTTTAACCTCAACTTAAGATCAGATGAAAAAGTGATTAAATAAAAAAGATTTATTAGTATTATTACTATCACATTAATAAATGTAAACTATAATTTTTAAAAACCAACTGTGAATGTAATATAATGGTCAAATAACTCCTTACTTGTCTTAATTGTTACCCTTTTCAAGAGTTGATGTTATAATTATATATATATATAAAAGACTTGCTGCATGAATTAGGACTTATGTTGAACGTTTTTCATTTTAAGTTTATGTGTATCGATATAAAACGAAATATTCTGAGATTTTTAAATAAAAACAAATTTTTTATATGTCTCATTAAGTGATACAGATTGAAAGTACAAATATAGAATATACAAATTGAGTAAAAATTACCAAAAAAAAGATTCATAGCTGCAATAAGGTGACTAGGTGATTTGAACAAATATTTCTAAAGCAATCTATGTAAGTACCATCTACCATAAATCATGGTAAAGGAATTTTTAAAAAAGAAACAAACAATTTTTTCAGTATCTTAATCATTAATTTCATAACTTTATTGGTTTAATTTTGCTCATTTTTAAATAAAAATGTGTTTTTCTTTTTATGTAAGGTCTTTGAATAATCTTTGTAGTTATAAAGTATCATATTTTTTTGCAATATTTGGCAAAATATTGAACTATTCCAACTTATACTAATGTAGTTTGAATGAGAGATAAAAAGCTGAAACGTAATATTTTTATATAATATGACAGAATTGGTTTCCTGTGAAACAATCCTGACATTTTTTATAAGATGTTTAAGGTAAGATAATATATTTTTTTTTAAACATATATATTTTACAAAAAATAAACAATACATATACAAGGGTAAAACAAATGTAAACAGGATTTTTTTTTTTTAATTTATCTATTGAAAAATAAAAGGAAAATTTTTTTTACATAGTTGACTGCTTTAAAAATACATTTTTCACTATGAGAAGGAAGGTTTATTATTGCTGCATCTTAGAATGAAGCTGGTTGCATCAGGAACTAATTGCGCAAGAATGATGAGGACGTGGAGACATCCTCATCATCTTCAAATTGTTGCCTTCCTAGAGCTTCTTTAAGCAGCACAAACAAATGAAAATTACAGGGTGATAAGTCCGGGCTGCAGGGAGGATGATCAAGTTGACTCCAGTGCAATTCGTCTAGTTCTAAGACCATTAGAGCTGCAGTATGAGGCCTGGCATTGTTGTGGAAGAGGATGGCCTCTTGAATTGGTTGGTCTCGTTTTTTTCGACAACATGCAGCCCTTATCTCATTCAACAGCTCGCAGTAGTAATCAGTATTGACTGTTCGTTGCTCATGCAAAAAATCAATGAGCAAAATGCCTCGCCGGTCAAAAAAAAAGGTTGAAAGAACCTTGCCAGCTGACAGTCGAGTCTTGACTTTCACTGGGGCTGCCTTCCCTTTCCTCCTCCACTCCATACTGGCTTGTTTCGACTGGGGAATGTAGTGGTGGACCCATGTTTTGTCACAGGGGATGATGCGACTCAAAAATGCATCACCTTCTTTTGCAAACCTTACTGTAAGCCTCTGACAGACCTCCAAACAAGTTCTGATCTGCAGTCAAAAGGCGAGGGATCCATCTGGCATACATTTTATGGAACAGCAGGTCGTTTGTGATGATCGAATGACAGCTCCCATAACTTATTCCGACCTGTTTTGCAATTTTGGATACTCTCACTCACCTGTCTTTTTCAAGAACGTCTCAAACCACACTAATGTTTTCATCTGTAATGCTGGTCCAAGGAAGGCAATCGTGATCCTAATTTTCCACTTGTTCTCGTCCTTCCTTGAACTCTTTATGCCAGGCAAACACATGAGTCCTTGACAATGTTTGGTCCCCAAACTGTGTAATCAATCTCCATCGCTTGTACTCCTTCAAAAGCAAGAAATGTTATTATTATTATGTGTTGTACAGTAGAGCAGTAGAGGGATGCACCTGTTACCCTGACATGTGAGCGTTACTGTAAAATCGGTGTGGAGTGTGGAAAGGCCGGTTCTTCCCACTCCTAATATCTCCACCCAAGCTTATTATAAGCGTGGCCCAGTTTTATCAACCGTAGACGCTCAGGAAATAAAATCCTGTTTATACTTGATTTACCCTCATGGTTTACAAACCTTAGTTTACTTTTTATGAAAATACAGTAATGCGTTAAATGCTCCAAGAGAAAATTTTTGATTATAGTCCTTAATTGATGAATATCTTTGTACACCTTTAATTTAACGCTTCACTGATTAGTTCTAATGTGTTTTGTTCAAACAGGAAATTGCTCTCTATGGAGAGTTTTCAATCAAAGAAACAATGATGTACTTTGGATGGATATTTGGCATGGAAACATCAGAAATAAATGACAGACTCCAGTTCCTCCTCAACTTTCTTGATCTTCCAAGTCAAACAAGGCTGGTCAAGAATCTCAGGTAAATTAAGATTGTTTATATCACACAGAAATATGATTATTACTTCAGCCTCACTGCAAATAACACTTGTACTTGTACTTTCTCTTACAAAACAAATGCAAATTCATCAAATGAGTTAGAATAAACATAACAATTTTAAATCATCTTATTTTTTTTAACGGACATCAAGTACTTTGATAGAAAAGGATATAAATGTAAACAGAATACAATGTATATAACCTATATTTGTATTACATATATGTAACTTTTTTTAAAAATACCTCTCTTTTATCTGTTTAGCCTCCGGAACTACAGTTAAGGTATTACTTAAGAGGATGATGTGAATGAAGTGTAGTCTTGTACAATCTCAGGTCGACCACTCCTGAGAAGTGTGGTTAATTGAAACCCAACCACCAAAGAACACCGGTATTTTTAAAAATACCTGCTGTAAACCAACTATCATATTACACTGAAGAGCAAAATTAAACTTTTTTTTTGGATCAGGACAAAATGTTTGATCCTGATAAAACATTTGCTGAATTCAAATATGTAAATAATTTTTTTCCATCACATTTTTTTTATATATATGAAAACTTTGAAAGAGATGTAAGAATTTGCATGCATGCATTATTCAACTACCTAAACTGTGGTAGTTGTTTTTCTTTTGTGTTTGCCATCTGGAACATCTCTCTTTAGTGTCCAACAATATTCTGTGAATATTCTTGCACTCCACTACCCTCGCTGGTACCTGTTTTCCATAACTAAGATTTTCTGGTAAAATTGTTCCCTGCATTCATCTTTGACAGCATCAAGATTGTCCAGAAAGATTTGAGATGTCAATCCAAAAAATTAATATTACATCACATATGTTTATATGAATGTAAAAATTCTTTCTAAATGTCATGGTAGTTGGGAACCTTATGATTTCCTAAAAAGTTTTGATCTCTATGATGACCTTTCAACTTAGTTTAACAATTCTTCAAATTGTCCATCTCTAATCAAAGTTTTTATTTTGGGACTACCAAAATTTCTATCTTTATTTTTGTATCACTAACAAGAAGAAATTTCCTTTCAAATAATGAAATTCAGCACCATTTTTATTCATTACCTTAATAAAGTTTTTTAAAACCCCTAATTTTAAACAGAATGGAGATAAAAAAAAATAATTTCTGAGTTGACTAATGGGGGTTGTACAACATTTTTCTATCCAGGTATAAGTGCTTCTCGCTTTGGTAATGCCTTCTTGTTATATTTTGTCTTGTCCCTGCCGTCCCGTTCACGCAATAAGCAAAAAAATTTAGTATACCTGAGCTGCACTTTAAAATAACAATATATAGTTGGGCTTGTACTGAATTTTTTCTTACAGGATTTTCTTATCATATGTTTCTTTTGTGTTACTTACATAAACTAATGACATAGAAGAAAAGTTTTTGCCATTGTGCAAAATGAAAGCCCTTAAACTAGTTTTCGAAAAATCAATAAACAGTCTCCATTCTAAGAGTTATATTCATGATGAAGTATATCCACAACAGCACAAAAATTGCTTCAGTGTACTACATTATTTTCTTCAGAATAGAAATCTTAAAACTCTTCCTGACAGCTACAAAAGACATATACTCTGGTACTAATAAGGAGAAGATTCCAACCTTTTGGTCTATATTCCAAAAGCTTGGCTTGTTTCTTTGATAAGTTCAAATCCTGAAGAAAATCATTTAATTCACCTTGAATTATCAGATAAGGCTTAAGAGAAGAGGATTCTGCTTCAAAAGTAGTAGTTTCATCCTAGCTTCTTCAGTCAAATTTCAGTGTCTACCTCATATTCCAATTCATCTCATAAAGTAAGGTGTGTCAGATGCTACAAGTAAGCCTTTACCATGGAGCACTGGCCTTATAGAATAGTACCTTATGGCCTGAAATAAATAGTACCTTATTGCTGGTAATTTTTAATTGTTGTGTTCCAATTTACTATTCCTTTTACCTTTGTAATATAGAAATAATTGGACAAATGACTTTGTGGTTCACATCATACCATCAGTATACAAAAATCATGTGCTGATTTCCCTTAGTGCAGCTTGTCAAACAGTTCCACACAGCAATTGAACAACAGTTATTAGGGACCTAGTTCTTATCTTCAGCCCCAACTTTATAGCCAATGTATAGTTTGTAATATTGTCTAACAAGTAAAGTCACTGAACTTTAAACGTCGAATCCCCACATACCTAATAGGAGTTATCCAGATACTTTACACACTTTGTTGGCATATTAATTCACTAACACAACACATTTGACACAATTACTGTTAATTGCAAAACAGAGCATGTACATACACATACACAACAAATGTTTCAATAATGCTGGGTTGTTAATTGTATGACTCAGGAGGCTGCTCTATGCTGATATGCCACAACTTATGGTAAATGAATCATCACGCATATACAGCTACTGCCTTCATAACATTGTTTGTACTCCACCCTTCATTAGAAATCATTTAAAATATTCTTTTATGTTTTACATTATAATCCCTAAAAAAAATATATAGCATTTTTTTATCTCTCAAAAACTGTGGGTAATGAAAATATTCTGATTGCATTTTTGAATTCAGCATAAAATATTACATTAGGAACACACTAAACATTTATTTCCGAATACTGTTTATTCATGTTATTCAAATAATTATGTTTAAAAGTGGATTTTAATTTTTTTTAAATTTGTGTTTATCTTTGTACAGTACAAAAAATTCCACTTTTTAGATCTAATGTGTAAATTCATATCAGTCATACTAATGCGTTATTTTATAATTTTACTGCAGCCTCCACCAACAAAAGAAGAGAAATATTTCTGTTTATTCTGCAATTTTTTTAAACATTAAACAAAATTGGTGTAATATTTTGTGATATTTATTTTGTGCATATCCTTAGATGACAACGTACAACCCACTAAACAGTTCTCTGAATCTCTTTTTTTGGTAGAAATCTCTATCTATAACTTCTTTAGTATAAGTATATTACTACTTCAGCTATAAGTACCAGTTTTTACTTTTACCTCATGCTGTCAGCATGATATCTGAAAATAGACTTGACATGAGAAATTGCTAATAGTAATGTTCAGTATAAGAAAGGTTCTTAATGTATTAAACCAATTAATTACAGTTTTAATTTAATTCATTTAAATATTTAGTAATTTCATTAAATATTCATGTTTTTATACCATAAGAACAAAAGACATGGAAAAATCAAAATTACAGAGTATAAAATTAATCACAAATATTTACTAAATTTGTAGTGTGTAATATTTTGTTTAAAGAATTATATTTTAGATAATGAAAAACTTAGATAAAGAAAAAGATGTATGTTATTAAGTGAAGAATTGTGTAGTACATTTTAAATGTTGTGTATCAAACTACTATTGAAAAATAATTGATTTAAAATAATTAATAATTGATTTCAAACAAAGAGAATTATAACAAGCTAAGACTTAAAGCATGCTAGCATGCAAATGATTCCAAACACAGAGAATCTTTTGTTTATTTTTATCTTGTGACTACATTGCTTGATCAGAGCCATTCTTTAAGTTGTCTGTGTAATATGCGGTAAATATTCTCTGATTATTTAATAATTTCCATGTTACTAATAGTGTTTTGTGAAAGTTTATTTCATTTCTGATTACAAAATCTTATTTTTATATTTTTTGTTCTGTGTATCTTGTTTATATAATAATGAACATAACTCCAAGAAGCATTCTAAAATTGTTTCTCTTTCTGAACATACCAATATGGCACAATGATAAATAGGTTCTGAATGTGGTTTTGGGTTAGAGACAGTGAATGTAATTTTAAAGCAATTTAAAGAAACTGGTTCCTTTTTACCTCAAATGAAAGGTAAATGTGGCCATAAAAAAAATCTGTTTCAACATAGGATCAGTTAATAGTGAGAAAAACTAGACTTGATCCAAAATTATCTGCTGTGGACTTAAATAAAAAATTAGCAGCCAGTGAAATAGATTTACACATGACAACTGTTAGATGCCAACTTCTTGCAACTGGACGGAAAGCTCATCAGCCAGCCAAAAAGCAGCTTTTAACATCTGCAGTGTGCAAAAATAGGCTCTTGTGGGTCAAAGAGCATGCTAACTGGGTCAAAGAAGACTGGAAAAATTTTATGTTTACCAACAAATAACATTTTTATGTTCAGGAGTAAAGGAAAAAAATGTTTTGTAGCAATAGAAAAGCATCAGACGAAAATACACCACTGGCTCATATCCAACATCAGTTAAACATCCTCAGAAAAATATATTTTGGGATTGTTTTATATTTGAAGGCCCTTGTTCATTGTACATGGTATATTGAAAAGGGGTGGATACATTAAGATTCTGAAGGAAAGGGTTGTGATACAACTTCAAATCAAATTTCCACAAGTCAACAGAGAGTTCAAACAAGATTTTGGTGCCATGCTCTACAACCAAAAAAGTGGAAAACGTTTTCAAAGAATGAAACATTAAAGTGCTCCTGTGGCAGGCAACTCCTTAGATTTCAACCAAATTGAAAATCTTTAGGCAAGATTGAAAAATAACTCTCAAAAATGAATTATACTAAGAAATTGACCTTATTATGGTAATAATATCAGTATGGTTTCTTGATAAAATCAAAAAGATGTGTACACTTGTTGAATTGATGCCAAATTGTAGAGATGAAGAGATTTTGAATAAAGGAGGATATATTAATTATTAAATGTTATATATTAATTATTAAATGTTACAAATTGTACTACAGGTATGATTTTTTTAAGATTTTTTTTTTTGTAATCAATCATTTGACTGATTACAAAATTTCCCTGTTAAGGAAAACATTGTATTAAAGTAGTTAGTTTACTAAGATAAAGAGTTTACAAATAACTTATCCAAAGAGAGGAATAAAGAATGAGTTCTGTTTTTTTTTTTCAGAAAATTTAAACAGCATATTTATTGTTCTTTAAATAAGATTTAAAAGATAACTCGAACAGCCCATGATGTATTAGGAATACTTTTTTTTCTTGTTACAAATTTATAACATCCTAAACTCAGATGAATTATTTTGTCAAATAGGAATTTAGTTACAAAAAATAAGATTTCTGATCCCATTTTTTCTACAATAGACGCTCATTTCTATGATGGAATTGTTATTTCTTGTTTTAAGTGGCTAATCACTAAATATTACTCTTTGAATCTATAATTTTAAGTTTGAGAATGTGGAAGAAATGAAAAACTATATAAATTATACATGGACAAAACTGGCTGTTAAAAAAACTAGTTATCCTACATTTGTACACAGTTAAGAAAATAACTTATCGTAAATAACTTATAGTAATAATATCAGTATGGTTTCTTGATAAAATCAAAAAGATGTGTACACTTGTTGAATTGATGCCAAATTGTAGAGCTGAAGAGTTTTTATTAATGAGGTATAATATTAAAAAGTATCCATATATGCATTGCCAAACTCATCTCTGATTTTTCAATCTCTCACATACATCTTGATGAAAAACCACTACAATGAATGTTGTTACATGGTATAAAATTTTGAAAAAAAGATTCAGTTTTCATGATAATATAGGTTGTCAAAGTCATTTTCTACTGGCTGTAAAATTGTCTTTTTTCACATCTTTTTGAAAATAGATTTTTAAAATTTATTTTATCAAAAATAAAGATCAATTTGAATAATCATGTATGATTACTTAATAATTTCTAGTGGTGGACAACAGAGAAGAGTTTCATTTGCAGTTGCATTAATGCATGATCCGGAATTATTAATTTTAGATGAACCAACAGTAGGTGTAGATCCTCTTTTACGTCAGAGGTAAGTTATTACAATGTAATAAAACAATTATTATCCTACTTTTTTCTTTGTCTATTTTTTTTTGGTGTAACTAAAAGCAAAATAATTTGGAAAACTTAACTTGCTTTCATATTCATAATTGTTTAGAAGTGTTTTTCATAATAAACTTGGATTATGGCTTTGAATTTTAACAAAATCTTGAAAACTGATATATATATGTGTGTGTGTGTCAAATTTAACTAAAGCTTTTTTTTTTTTTTTTTGTTAGCTGTTATAAATCTTGAAAAGTTATCTGATGATGGGAACAAAATAAAATTTTATGAACATAAGTTTAGAATTTGAGTAAAACACATTATTTTAAAAATCAGGTGTCTGATTTGTGAAGAGGTCTAAGAAAGATATAAATTCCAGTATGAAAAGTAGAGAAATGATGCACACTGTCCACTAATTAGCTTTTCATTTACATTTATAAAAACTAAAAATTATATAGAGAACTTTAAAGAAAAACTTTTAAATGTTATGACAAATCAAGAAGAGGCAAAATATTGTGATTTGCTGCCTGTTATTTTATAACATTATCATATTTTTCTTTACCTGAGACAAAAAGTAACAAGAAATATTATATGATACTGATTCATATGAAAAAACTAATGAAATCTGCAACTTCTGATCTCTGCTTTAAAGTTGTAATAATATTAATGGTGGATTATTTTATTTTTGTAATCTCAATTTTTTTATAAAATAACACTAGTCTAAAAATTAAAAGAAAAATGTTATAATTGAAACAAAAGTAGGTAAAGTTATATCTATTTCTTACATTGGATCTTAAAATTAAATCAGTTTTCTCTTTCATCTTGAAATTTTTATATACAACCCTTCTAAAGTAACAGAAAAGATTAACATTGATGAGCTCAATGACATTATAATCTATGTCATCCTTTTTAAGTATTTTCTTTAAAGTAACTATCATTTTAAAAGTGCAAAAAATAAATGAAATGTAAGTTTGTATCTGTATGTCTTAAAACTAGTGTGTGTTTGATTGAAAAGTAATTATTCTCTTTTATGAGCAAGAAATATTCTCTTTGTAAAAAATACAAAACACTCAATATAAATTCCCCCCATGTGTGTTTTGATAAACAATATGTAATATATCATAGAATTTTTTTCTTTGTTCATCACTCATAGCACTCAAATTTGGGGAGAAGAAGTAAAGATAAGATTGTAAAAAATGAATTTTCAATGATATTCTGGAGCCTAAATTTTGTAGCTCACTAAAAGTTTTCACTATTAACTGATTAGTATTTTCAGCTTTTTTGTTTCCAAGTGTAGGCGATAGTTAACTACTAGCCGTGCGAGGATAATCAGGAATTTTAAAATAAAATACTCTGGTAAGAATGAAAAACTGTATAATGA
>JAAAKQ030076639.1:3544-15219 GCA_010016005.3 Zanna intricata | reverse complement strand
TACCGAAATGAAACGACTGGTACTAGATAGAGAATCTTGGAGAGCTGCATCAAACCAGTCAAATGACTGAAGACAAAAAAAAAACATAAAAAAAAAAATTCGTTTTCATATATATATTAGATTAATAACATTAACAGATTATGAATTATAATATTTTTAGTAAATCTGGCCCATATTCTTACTTGGAAGAATTGGTAGAATTAAAATTAAAGTACTTTTAATTATTGCAGTGTCCACTGCTGGCATATCTCCGGTAGCCTACTTGTCGTAGCACCAGTTGTCGCGTCGATATACGACTACCCTCATGATAAATTACATTGAAATCCATTACAAACGATGTATTTTATTATAAATTTTCATCTCATTAAATTTTTAAGAAAATTTTAGGTCTATGTAGGCATCACGCAATAAACGAAAGCCTTATTTAACAAAATTATATTGAAATATACGAAGAACTTATATGGTACGTCATTTTAGCTCCTTAAACACATTGCGACCGACCGAAAGCGCTCAAAAGTTGCGACCAATGAAGGGTTTAATAAAGGCCCTTTTGTATGTGCCTCCGCTACTTAGTTATCTATCCTACTTGTGGCACAGAATTGAAACAGCTATTTCTTTCATTACTCCAGACGTGCTACTTTAAATGTTAGGCAAACTCTTCTACCAGATTCATATGTGTCATACGATGAAAGGAGAACATATTGAACACTTGTAGAGAAAAACTTTAAGGAGTTACTGTCATTTTTATTTGTGATTCATTAATGTAAATCAAAGTTTAAAGATATTAAGCAGTTTCCAAGCCCCAATTAATATATATATATATATATATATATATAAATTTTGTATATCCTGTATTTAAAAGATATACAGAAACACAAGTGTAAAGATAAGTGGAAGATTCAAGAGAATTGGTTGCAAAAATAATGGTAATAAATATAATAATAATGAATGTTTATTTATTTTATTTTGTTTGGTATAATTAAGTTTTACATTACATACTCATTAATTTTTGCTTGCATGTAGACTCTAAAATGTTATTTTATAAAAACTTTTGGGAGACAGTAACTACAACGCTGATGTATATTCTGCTGTCAAACAACTGTTCTGTAATTATATGATTTTCCCTTTCCCCATATCCACCACCGACCATAATAAAACAACGAAGATTCAATGTTATATTAACGAAATATCTGACGGAAAAAACAACACATTGCTGCTGTCGATCTTCATAATTTATGTCAACACCAACATTGAAAGAGTAAATAAATAATTTATTTTGTTTAAAGAGGAAGAAGGAAAACACATGATTTATGATGGCGAGACTCTCTCCATCGTTAATGGTTTTTCGGGCTTGATGAATACAAAACATATTTTATAAGTTTTCAACATGTATCCAACGTCACTCACACGTTACGGACGAATTAATTTCTACCTCATTCATGAAAATTGTAAATTTTGTTAATAAATATTAAATAAAATAATAATTTAATCTACAATTCGCCTCTCTTTTTTTTTAGATTCGGAGAACCTTTATCGATTTAGTTTATTTCAAATGACCGCGCCTTACTCATTTAAGTTTTTTTTGGGTTTTTTTTTTCTATTCTAATTTGATATGTTATGAGTATAAGATTTGTATTATTTGTCCACAATATTTTTGTGTTTTATATTTACACGTAATATATATTTATTTACATGTGTATTTATACACACACAAATTAGCAAAAGTATCCAGTTTTCCTAGTTTTTGGTGAGTGTTATATTAATGCATAAAAGCGGTAAATTTTTCTTCTAAACCAGCCTCCAAAAATTATAGGACCAAATACATACAAAACATAATTTTTATTATGAACAATAGAGATGATTGGAAAATCTTTTGACTTAACGGATGCAGTGCCTAACTATTAATGTCATTCTAAAAATTAAAATTTCATCATTTTAAGGAACCCCCGAAATAAGGAGTAGAATAATTTCCATCGTATTGGTTTTCTAAAATATGAACGATACTTCAGAAAGACTTTTCTTATCCTTCCCATTTGCAGAAGGTTTCAAATTAACTACCTAGAAATCCTGAGTGATGTATATGTATATATTAAGATTTCAGTTGTGTTCATTGTTTTCAATTGAAAAACCGTAGAAAAAGAAAAAAATTGTATGTGTTCGATTGTAAATAACTTTTATACCTATACAAAACATTGTAAGGTATTTATGATCTATTCTTAAACAATTAATCAACTTTTTATATTTCGTGTTTTGGTTATTAAGATAGTAAATGGTGTTTCTGAGATAACTACGTGACAATGATCCGTCGATGTGAATGGTAGTCGTGCAGTTGTTAAAGTTAGTCTTTTTTACAGTGGTCTTGGAGATGAAGAGCTTCTGAATTTACATGATTTCTAGTTTTGTTTTATAAATAGTAATGAATTTCTTAATTTATTATGGTAAGCGTTCTTAGATTTATTCTCAATCACTTGCATAGATCTAACGGGTGCACATTAGGGTGATTTTTTTTTCTAATAGAGCGAATCATTTTAGACTAGAATCTGAAGTATTAAGGGTACAATATTGATATGACTTAAATAAAAAAATAGCTGTATGGCTTATGTTTAGGCAAGTTAAGGATTTATTTGAAGAACTATAATTGTTTATTCAAAGATAATTTTGATTATTGTTGAATAAAATTTTCCATTTTTTTTACTCTTCTGTAGTTCCTGGGAAGAGTAAAAAAAATGCCAAATTTTATTCAACAATATGTCTTTCAACCAAGTAAGTATAGGTAAAGATATTTATTCCTGTTAGATTCTGGATTTGTATATTGCTTATAAATACTGGAGCATATGTGAATTTTGGAAATGTAAGATTGAAATATAAATAACCTTTGTATATTAATAATTAAAAACACTGTCCATATTTGCCAATCCTGTAAGATAGATAGATAGATCCTGTAAGATAAATATTGTAGAACCTGTAATCCTAATAAAGGTTTATTGTGAGTGACTTCGTCAGCGAAGTTTTTCTATTAATATTGTTTTAACTTCGATTTTCACATGAAAAATGAAGTAAAAGTACTTTTAGGTGGGAACCAAACCTAATTAATTTTGATGTCTGCTCATTTTTCTACGTCACAACGTAGTCCCGTTACCGAATCAAGTTTATTCGCAATCTCAATGAGTTATTTACTAATAGTTTTGCATCATCTGCTGAACGATTTTGTTTGAAATTCTCATTTTAAGTACGAAAACCAACACAACAGTAGCGTATTGGCTTTATTTTTGACTAAATTCCAACTATACTTAGTGTTATTGATATGAAAATGGTTATGGGTATTGCTAGATTGCATTTTTTGAATATTTACAACATTTTATGCCCTTTTTATATTTCGTCCTTGTTCATGGAGAATGAAATTGTTTAACATTTGGTTAACGCAAAAGAATTGAACTATGAAAAGTAAAAAAAGTAACAAAAATCTTTCTCATCCCTCTACATACATCAATATATGACTGCCATTAAAGAACCAGATAAGTTACTTTTTTAGTTTTAAAACGGCTATAGAGAAAGTTATTTGAGTAATTTTTAGAGAAATTCCGTACACGTGAACCAGTTAATCACTTACATTTGCAAATAAAAAAGTTATTAATTGGAAAGTTGTATTATAATCGTGCATTCAAAAATCTGATACTAAGCGTAACTAAATATAAACCATTCTGAAGTAGTACTGAACTTAATATCAATTTTTAACTAGGTTTTTAATTTTTCGGTCCAGTGCAAATTAACACTCCATGAGGTAAGAGAACTGTGTGAGTTGGTGATGGGTGTAATGTTTTCAAATCTGTACGTGTATCAGAGAATTAGAAATGAACTTCATTCTAAGTAAATTCAACCAAACTAATCCAGAGGCAATAGATTTCCCAGAAAAAAATATTTTACAAACCTTCTATTCTTTAATAAATAATCTTTCATTATACTGAACGAATAGAACATGTATGTGAAACAACGTTTATAATCTCTGGTCAATAAACAAAGAAATGGAATGATTTCTTGTAATTATTTATTAGCTATTACTTTTACACCCACTTTAATAATTTATTTTGATTTAAATTTAAAGTTATTAAATAAATTAACATTATGTGGTTATTATTTATTTATAGTCATATTTAATTTTAATAGATATCATGTAAACTTTTATGTTTGTTCAAATTATTCAACGTCATATATATTTTATCAGATACCCATGTGTTTACCTTTTTTTTATTTATTTATTTTTTTATTAAACACCCACACAGCAACTGGTACGACCACTAAGTATGTCATCAGCTGCTGCGCAGTGTCGTGGCAGCCGATTAACCTGCCACCCCCCAAGCTTGAGTCCAGCATCCCCCCCATCGGGGTCTCCCCGGTCTCATGGAGGCACCCCAATCCCCCGCTTTTGGATGCCAAAAAGCCCCTCCTCCGGAGAACTATCTTCATGACCCTATAACTTATCCCTACTGAGAGTTGAGTGTGGATTTCACACACCCGGCTCTCTCCACCCGTGCGCGACCCTCAAACATCTCAACGGGCCCCCACGCGTCATCAGAACTACCCCGATCCAGAACACTCATTCGTGTGTCCTGGACCAAGGTATCCTCAGCAGTTGGAATGCCTCCCTGGCCTTACACGTTGCCACAGTTTGCCCCTGGCATCCTCCTCGTTTTCTGATGCTTCAGTTGTACATACAAATATATACATATTAAAAAACAAAATTTCATAGCCAATATTACATCTGGTTTATCATGTACAGAACCTTCAGACCACCGATTTAAAACAAAATTCATCGATGATAATACAAATAGTAGATAATATAACTTATGCTACGAAGATCCTAACCTAATACACGGTGACGGCCGTGAAGGAGGTTGCAACCGATTTCTGCTGACTGGATATTCTGAGTAGGGTTATGCCGCTAGTCCATTCCCCATAACAGCACTTCCCTCTGTATTGTTTCCAGAACTCTCGAGGCTAGAGATGTTACCTCATCACCGACATCTTCCTCGAAGCGTGTGTCTCACCAAACTATCTGGAGTATCCAATACAGGCCGTATAGCCTCTTAACTCCTTCCCACCTGCGGCAGTGGAAGAACAAATGCTCCAGGGTATCTTCTTTCTGGCAGTAGATATATGTGGAATTCCTTCTTCTTCCAAACCAATTCAGATAAGCCCCGAACCCTCTATGACCCAAGAGGAGCTGGATGAGGTAATAATTGATCTCCCCAAAACGCCTGCCGAATGGATGACCCGCGAGCTGTAGGCGTGGGATAAGTCGTCTTGTCCATTTTCCCTTGTCCAAGGCCTCCCATTCTCTTTTTCAATCTTCATTTCTCATTCATCTGGCCTCTATCCTGCGAATTTCCTCGTTTACTCTTTTAAGTTGTAGTGCCCGAAGATGTATGGGAGGTGTGCCCGCTATTACCTCCGCCGCCGCACGTGACACGGTCCGGTACGCAGATGAGATCTTGATGTTGGCTCGGCGCAGGAGGAAGGACAATCTTCCTGTATTACTCTTCACCTCCAACGTCTTGTAAAAGACTGGGACTGCGTAGAACATGACCGAGAAGGCCACGGAAAGCAACACAAACCTTCTGCTTGCCCGTGGTCCTCCTCTGATGGCTAGAACTTTCCCTAGCTCCATCACAATCTTCTAAGTCTTGACTGCCACCTCCCTGATGTGATGGGAGTACTATTTCCGATCTGTTCAACCACATGTCCAAGTACATAGCAGTTCTGCTTTCCTTGACCGTATGGACGTTTACTCTAATCTTCATTTCTCGCAGCCGTTGCCTTCCAACTAGGGCCACCATTGCCGTTTTTTTGGAAGCAAACACCAGGCCCCTTCCACTTAACTACTCTCTCAGAATTCTCACGACTGCCTATACTAGACCGCATTTCCCACATGATAAACATATGATTGGAGCTTTGCACTCCGCCCATCGATGTCCTTTTCATTCACAATTGCAAGAACGACCTGTCCAGTCCTGTCGCTGATTGTTTGCCGCTACATGCCCGCTACCCCAGCATTAAAGCAGTAGAAATACTGAAGGCGAAGATCCGTTGTGCAGTACTGCCAGCCTATCAGTATAAATCTGAGGAGGTGAGTCTGTGGGCGTCTCTAGCCGGTAACACTACGGTGGCATTCTGGGTATTCCCATATTCTGGCCGCAGTGATGTGACCCTAGCCGTTGTTTCCGTTCCTAGCGCCTACCTTACTGCCTTTAAGAGTTCCTCCGACGTCTCCTCTGAGTCTTAGCGCTTGATATGGACCGCTGCTTGTTCACAGGGCTCCTGTCAAGTACCTTCACCCTAGTGATGATGCTTTGATTTTTGGCGTAGCTGGGAAACCAGTTCGTCTCCGTCTTTCATCCTTAGTTGAACCGTTTCATTCGTCCCTTGGTGGACTGAGAGTATGTTCTCAGCTACCTCTTCTCCCACCGTCTTTTTTACCGTAAGCAGAACGTCTACATAGGTTGCTCCTTCCTTCTTAAGGAAGACGTTGTCGCCTTCACCCTTTTCATTGTTCCAGTTGGGTTCTTTTGCGTCCTAGTTGAAATATCACCACATCTCTGTTGTTCCTCCTCGCCCAGAACTCTAATATCTTGCGAGTAAGCTCCCCAGCTTCGGTTTTTTCCAGCACCACTCCTGTTTTTCATTAAGAGGCACGGCCCATGGCCGCTTTGAATGGTTCGCCATCCTTTGGTCTTTAACATAGGATGGCGAACCACATCTTCCGTTTCTCTTCCAACGACAAGTACAATAGATACATCCCTCACCACCATATCTCATCCGTAGGTCCAGGGTTCGAATCCCGGTCAGGCATGGCATTTTTCCCACACGCTACAATTCATTCATCTTCTCTGAAAATATACCTTAACGGTGATTCCGGAGGTTAAAAAAAACGTCATCCAGGGGTGATATTGCTTCTGTTCAGCCAACGTCTGATGCCTGGAACCACTTTCCTCACATGTTTTGTCATTTCGTCCTTTCCCTGATATTGGACATCAACAACATACACCAGCCTAATATCTTCCTCTTCCTTGGGTAGTCCCAGCATCAGTTTTGTCTTTACAAAAGCCTGTGCTGGCCATTTCCATTTTACGATGTTCAATAGGTCGTCCAGCGTTCCCGTCTCAATGGTCATAGCTTCATCAATATTTTTGTTTGAAAATTCATCCTTCTGTGTCTCGGTATTCACCGCCTTTGGTTTCTTTGTTGTGGAGTGTTGTGTTGACCTGCTCTCGCCCGCCAGTTTGGTGATCAGGTCAACCCTGTCCCTCACTAATTTAATAATATAATATAATTATTAAATCTAACAATATATAAGAATTATTAAGAATGGTAACTAACGAAGAATTATTAATAATATAGTCAGTTAGTACTGCACGCCTTATACGATAAATTAGTATCTGCATTTTGCAATAGTCGGTAGCTTCCGTTATTTTCCGCATAAAAGCATGTGGCAGCTAATTTTCCATAAAATCTAATTTTATACTAATCACACTGTTTTAATGAAAACTAAACACGCCACTCGCTAGTACGTAATCTTTATTACATCTGTAAAACGTCACTTGGCGTAAATATAACTAAAACAACTAAGTTATTAACCTATATAATACGATCACGTGGTGTTATAGGTTACTACACAGTGTTTTAATAACTCTAACTGAACATATTATTTTATAACTAGAAATACACATCACTAACCTGTTTTATTCACTTAACCAATAAAATTGCATGGTTTTTCACTAATAAATACTAATTATATGGTTAAAACTAATACACAACACAAACATCTCTTTTTCATTCAGAGAGTTGTCACACGTCCTTACGAACTCACGTGACACCTTCCTGGAGCAGATAAATTTGTTTGAGCATGCCCTCTCATCTTCCTAATTCTACACTATAACACTTGAATATCTATAATATTTTATTCTCCTCCCAAGTTTTTCCTTCGGTCTAGTCAGAAGCCATTGTCTTACCACTTCTTAAACCTGGTAAAGATAAAGCAAGCCCCTCAAACTTCCGCTCTATTTCCTTGACAAACGTGTTATGCAAAGTAATGCAGAGAATGGTGAACCGTAGACTTACGTGGTATTCGGAGAGACACGGCTATTTATTTCCAGAACACTGTGGTATCCGACAAGGACGATCTTTCATTGTCCATTCAGTATCATTGGAATCAGCTATCCAAAAGGCTTTCCTTTTCCGCCAGTGCCTCACCGCTGTTTTTTTTTTTACATTAAAAAAGCGAATTACACAGCTTGGCGGCACGGGATTCTCAACACCCTTAAAGAATTGGAAATCAAGAACAATATACTTGCATTTATTAAGGGTTTCTTGAATGACCGAACATTCCGGGTTCGGGTTGGAGATTCTCTATCGAGTAGTGTCGTCTTGGAGAATGGAGAGCCTCAAGGAAGTGTTTTAAGTGCTACCTTATTTTCCATAGCCATCAACAATGTTACTAAATGTGTGCAGCCACCAGTTTCATGTCCGTTATTTGTTGATGATTTTGCTGTATATAATACGTTCTTCTCAACAGCCACAGCAGAGAGATTACTACAGAACACGATATCTCGCCTTTAAGGCGAGATATGTCCATGAATATGGAGATATCACTCGCTTTAAGATCAAGTCTTGCTACTACCATACTTATCGAGTGCGGTGAAACGTCACTTTGGGATAGACGTGACCAACTTTTAAATCTTATTGGTCCCGTCTTAAAGGGAAACCGAATCACCGGGCTTTTACCGCAGCTTTTTTTAATCCTAATTTTCAAAGATATGAAGATCACCCACGTTATACAGCACCTATAGGTGTATGTGCCAGACGGTTATTAAATATTTTAAACGTTAATGTAACTTCCATTTTTCCAGCGTATCAATGTTTATATCCTTCGTGGAGAATCAGCGGTATAATTTTTATTTTTGATCTTACTATGTACAAGAAGAAATCAACACCACCTCTCTTCTTTCAGAAATGCTTTCATCATATTGTTTAAATGTAACCCTAACACAATAATATACAAAGATGGATCAAAACTGGTGAAAGAGTTGGTTGCGCGTTTGTAGTCAACAATAGAATATACATGTTTGGCCTACCCAGTATCACAAGTATTTTTGCTGCTGAGCTATATGCAATAAATAAGGCTCTGAATATCATTAACCCTACGTACCGCAATATTCTTATTTGTAGTGACTCGTACAATGCTCTCCAAGCCCTGGACAACTTTTATTCCAGACATCCTATCATCATAGATATATATAACGCAATCGGCGAGTTGAACCATCGCAACACACAAGTTAGTTTTTGCTGGATATCTAGCCATGTGTGGATTTCGGGAAATGAACGTACCGATTCCGCAGCTAAAGACGCATGTAGTCAATCACCTTTCACTACATGTTACTACATGCGATTTTATTATCCACATAAAACACACTCTTCGTGCAAAGTGGCAAGGCGATTGGACGGCCACAGTTGATAATAAACTTCGACATATTAAAGATACTGTGTTGCAATGGGACTCCTCAAACAGAACTATTCGTCGTGAAATATTAGTTCTAACATTTACATGTTATTAGTTTTAAGTTCTAGATAGTTTTCACCTGTGATATTAGCTTTAGTTTTAGTTATAATTTTAATTTGAATATATTTGAATTTATGAAAAGAGTTGTTCCTACCCCCAACCGACTAAACCACCCTCACCGTTTTCTAGGGGCACCAAGAATCGCCTTTCAACATATCATCTGCTAGCACTGAGTCGTGGTAGCAGATTAATCCTAACCTTTTGCCCTTCCTGTTTGGGCTCTTGCAGTGGAGCTTTCTTCGGGGTCCTCCTGGGATCGTTAGGGCGTGACGACTCCTGTGGGGAGCCACGTCCCTCCTCCAAGCGGCTACCGCCCCGCCCTACTAGCCTGACCTAAAGGGGTGGCATGCGCATTGAAAAATGCGAGTGCCTCTCTTACACCCGCACGTAACCTCTCAAAAGTAAGAGGGGCCCAAATGCTTCATCGGAAGTACCCCGATCCAGGACATTCTTACGTACATCCTGGGCCATGGCATCCCCAGCAACCAGACTCCCTCCCGTTCCCAAAACGTCGCCACGTTTCGCCCCATTTTTTTTCTCTGGCTTTATGCCCTCTAACTTCCCTTTTAACTAAGCTTACTTCCTCCTGGTAATCCTCTAGTATTAAAGTAACATAAGCCTACTTCCTCCTTAAATCCCTCTGTTCCTAAAACTAACCTAAATTTATTTAATCCTAAAACTAACCTAATGCTAACTTACGCCTAATTGATTTTTTTTTTTTTAGTTGTTGACGGCAGGCCTTATTTCGGGCCTGTTGCCGCCTCTAGTTTGTGTCTAGTTGGAACGGGAGACCTTATTTCAGGTCCGATCCCGTTCCCGAGTGTCATCAAACTCTCTTTATTAGGGATAAGGGAGAAAGGTGGGGAATCCACGCGTTCAACAGCTGGTTTCCTTGCGTCACCAACTGAAGGATGGACGTCGGTTTAAATATACAAATAAATGAAACAAAGTAGGTTAGTTAAACAAGTAAATGAAATAAACAGGTAAATGAAGAAAAACAAACATAGTATCTTTTATCTTGCCGCATGTCTTCCTCAGGACAGTAGTATTCTTTCCATGTGTGTTGTCACATCCGGTGGTTAGTACATCGTATGTCTAACATCAGTTGTTTATCATCAAAGTCAATCCTTAATCGTAACATGTTGAAATTCATTAAAGTAGTTTATACCTAGCATCAGAAAAATACAGTTGTACATGGTATTCTCATAACTTTATCCTATTGTAATACTGGCCTGCTTATTGCTCTTCTTGAATAGTCATATCCTTAATCCTAACAATGTGGATCTATTTTATCCTTAAATCTAACAATTACATATATATTCTTGTAAATTCTTAATTCTAAACTTAATCTACGCTGCTGCCCTAGTAGTTCAATCGGGTGCCCAGAGCGCTGCGTCCCTTTTCTTCGTGCGGAGGAAGTTTCTAGTGAAGTTAGCCACATTCTCACACTGCTTTCTTCCCCGGAGCATATATTCAACCAGGGTTTCCGGGGTGAGCAAATTCATCTCAGAGAGCCTTCTTAGCCCATCCCATCTATGGCCCTGGAAAAAAGTATGCTCCGCTGTTCCCTCTGCGTTGCAATAAATGCAGGCTGCAGATATTCTTCTTCGGAATCTGAACAGATACGATCCAAATTTTCCGTGGCCCATTAGGAGTTGTGTGAGGTAAAAGTCCACCCTACCAAACTCTCCCCAGTACAAGGGGTCAATACTCGGTGTTAGTCTTCTTGTCTAGGCTCCCTTCGTGGAGCATTCTATTCTGTCTGCCATTCTTGTAGGAAAAACTCCTTAGCGGCAACCTTCGGGGTGCTCTCAAACTTCCTACTTAGTTCCGCAGCGCGTAGATGAACTGGTGGGACACCCGTTATAACCTCCGCCGCAACCCTGGACACTGTCCTACATGCGGACATGAACATCAGATTAGCCCGGCGCTGGAGCTCTGAAAGTCTGTTGATGTTTCTCTTTACTTCCAGCGCGTCGGACCATAGCGGTACCGCATAGAAAATTACCGACGAAGCGACAAAGAGCAGCAGCCTCCTCTTGCTAGACCTCGGTCCCTCCTT
>JAAAKQ030076606.1:0-15220 GCA_010016005.3 Zanna intricata | reverse complement strand
TATTGTGAAAACTATTATTACTCTTGTTATTTTTATATGTAATTGACATTTTATATAAAATATATATATATATATATGAAATATAAACCATCACAACATAATAATAGTTTCTAATAATAAATTTTTGCAGGATCCCACATCTTCAGTTGTTGTTGAACTCTATAACTATATTAAAACACATTCATTTTGAAATTTGTCAGTGTGTCAAAATTATTTTCAGTTTTATAAATTGAAATTTATTATGAATGTATATGCAAGTGCAGAATTCAATAAACAGTTTTGACAAATTATAAAATAAGAATATCATCATATTGTATTGGGTTATATTATATACAACTCTGTAATAAACAATGAACTTCTAATAATATTAAACAAGTTAAATTTTTGTAAAAAAGATTTAAAATTGACATTTGAAATAGATAGTAATAGAGTATTTAGAAGTCAATATTGTAGGAAACAAGGACAACCAATTTGAAACATCAGTATATAGAAAATGTGCATTTCATAATATAACAATTCATAAAAAATCAAATCACATAAAATTAACACGTATACAATTATGATTAATTAGCAATCAAATACATGCATAATAACAAAAGAAAAGTTAAATGATGAAATAAACATCATAAAACTTATAGCGGTTGAGAATGGTTATGATACTTTTTTAAATTATAATATTTATCAAAGTACAATAATAAAATAACTAGCTTGCAAACAATTCATACTAACACACAAAAGAGTGAAAAAATATACGTAAGAAATTCATACATTAATATCATTAAAAATATTACTAAACCTTAAAATAAAGAAATATTTAAACCAGCATACAGATCTAATAACCGTATAATAAATTATTTAAAAAACAAAAATAATAATAGAATAAAGAATCTGTGTGGGATTTATAAAATTAAAAGTGATGATTGTGACTATTTATATAGGAAAAAGAATAGATCCTTTAAAACTAGATTTGTTCAACGTTATAAAAATTATAAAAATAATAAATTAGGTTTATCTAATATGATTGACCATTTAATAAACAATAAATATTTTGTTTCTGATATTAACACAAATTTAGAAATATTATAAATATATTATATTCATAAATACAAACAAATTTTCAATTTGATAAACCATCAGATAACAATTTTTAAGGGAGACTTTCTTATAAAAACTGCAACAAATAGCAGCACTTATATAAATTAATATGCAATTATATTTATTTATTTTAGTATTTTTATTATGCAATAACTTAATTGTTTCAATCATGATGAAGAATGCTGGATCCTATGAAAGTTCTTTCATGAAAAATTAAGGTAAGATAGGTCTTATCTTAATATTCTGTACTAAAAGGTTTATTTAATAAGTTATATTTACATATTTACACTACCATCAAAATACAGTAACAGATAAGTAAAGTTAAAAACTAATGTCAATAACACTGGTCAACAAAATTAAATTTTTTGTTTGTTAAATGAAAGTGAATAGCTGATTCTTATAGTATTTTTATACTGATTTTGTATACGTTAATCTATTTTTTCTATCAAGCTCAGTTTTTTGTAATTTAAATTTTGTTTGAAACAAAAATTGTTTGGTGAGTGTAATATGACACTATATACATGGATTTTGTATCCACCTAAAATCTATTTCTTTTGGAATTTATGCTGTAATTTGCTGTAGGTAGATCCCTCTACATTCCAACAGTAATCTGCTAACATTTTTGGATTTCATTTTCCATGGTATCATGTGTCCATTGTAGATGTCTCCTGGTGAAAGTGTTCTCCATGTTCATCACTAATATTGTCGAGATTTTTATGAAAAAATTCCAATTGTAAATGTAATAAATGAATTTTGAGTGACATGTTACACCCAAGTTGTTTGCAGTTTTGAAGGAGTTTACTCATAAGTTCTTTAGTTACTGGCCTTATGGCTTCCAAGGAAGTTGTTTAGCACATTTTGAAATGATTTTTATGTAACAACTCCAAGTCAATTCAAACGCCAGATCACTCATTAGTTTTCTTATTTGTGGTAAAAAAAAATACCTTCCTTCATTTTAGCATTGCTTGTATTAGAGAATTTGTTTTTTAGTAACTGTAACCCTGTACCATTATAATTCATTGTTTCAACAAAATTTTTCAATAAATATAGCTTAATGTGTAGTGGCAGAAGATAAACTTTTTCTGCTTTTACTAATGCCTGATTAACAAAATTATTCTCTCCTATAGTCAGTACCTGTCTCTTTGGCCACTGCTCTTTTATACTTGGTTTTTCCTATCCCTGCTGTCCCACTTGCAAAAAAAGCAACAGACTTAATGTATCCAAGTTTTAGTCCAAGTAAAAGTGCTATTACTTCCAAATCTTTATAAATATGTGATAATATTTTTCATACTGAATCCTGCTCAAATACAAGTTTATATTTTCATAAGACTGCTTTGTGTGAACAGCGTTGCTGTTGGTATTGATCAATATTTATTAACCATGTGAAGTAGAAGCACTTTCAAACTAAGCTTTGAAAGTCAATAAAAAATTACAATTTATTAGGATCCTGCATATGTCACATAGCTTCCAGTAAAGAGTCTAGATCATTACAGTGTTCTAAGTTTTTCTAGATCATTACAGTGTTCTAAGTTTTTGTACCGAGAGAAGAAATGTTCAAATTCTGACTGTCTGTCACGAAAAGCACCTACTTTAGTGTTTGGTTTTAAGAGTTGCCATCTTTTCAGTGTTAATGCCAGTATATCTGCTTCATTTTGATTCTTGATTTTCTTTCTTTCTTTTTTTTTTTGAAAGATTTTTTATTGTTTGATATATTTAGATCACAAACCAGATTATTTAATCCCGGCTGATTAATTAAATGGTGTTCAGTATATTTATTTATAAAAATTTTTGATCTCTTTCTTCATCGCCTAATGTCAGCACAAGATTCTACATTTTTATCTTCATCTAAGTTCTATATTGGGTGGTACTGGAATTGGAAGCTGTTGGCTATATGGAATTGGCAGCACAGCAAGGAGAATATCAGGGTATTTAATAGACATCTAGTTTTAGCTGTTGTTCCAGTTATCTTGTATCTCAGTCTGTGGTGTGATCCTTTGATTCTCTTTAAAGCATTAGAATTACAAATAGTATGTGACAAGATCCATTTAGACACCAGAAGCACAGCCAATTTGAGAAGCTCAAGATTTGTCCTGATCACCTAATTTACATCCAAAATACAGTTCATTCAACTTTTTTAATGATGATTAATGCAACTGTCATTGTTAATACAGAACTGTTATTGTTTAACATAATAATATCATTGTTACGTTAAACAATAACAGTGTCAATAACTGACATTGTTATTGTTTAAAAAGAAGCACTTTATAAACAAATTATTTAATAAACATATACTCATTCTACCAAACTTCATATACTCATAAATATGAAGGCTAGCTACAAAACTAAATGTTACTCAAACTTGAATGAGAATTAAAAACATTTCTCTTAATCTGCACGACAGTTTATAAGTAAATAACTGAGTGGATGATATGTTTATAGTTAGATGAAAAAAGGAAGAATGAGTGACATGTTTGTTCATTTTGATTAGTGTGTAAGTAATAACTACGATCACTATGTGTAGCAAATAATTGTGACAATTAAGGGACTATAATAAATAAACAAAAACTATTTAGTTGATAAATAATATATTAAAATATATTCACAAAATGCTATGCTTGTGGAAGTCCATACATGATACTACCAGAAAATAAGAATCGTAGTTATAAAAAACTAAGCATGTTAGAAGAATTTAAATTTTATATTTGAAATCAGCATGAAAAATATTATACGAATCGGTTATTCACTCTCATGTAACAATATCATTGTTGATCAGTGTAATTGCTTTTACAGGATTTCTTATTATCAGTTGGTATACTATTCTATCTATAATTACATCAATTATTAAAAAAATGAAAACTTAAGATATAGAAATACTTAAATTATCACTATTATAACCCTAAAATTTGTTGTGACAAACACCCAACTCCACTGCCATTATTAGAATGATTTGAGTATGATCTTTGTGTTGTGGTGGTTTGGTTTCACTTAATACTGAATTTAATTTTCATAGTGGTCAATATGTTGATGAATTATTTGAATTTTCAATAAAGGATTATATTTGTATATCTCTATGTAAATTATATTTATTTGATCAGCCTAAGTACAGAATAATAAATAAAGTAGGATGACACTTAACCTTATTTCATAATGCTTGCAAAGGCGCTTTCACGAATTTCTCGCATCATTTGCATAAATTACTTCTACAAATTATTTAGATCAAATTATGTGTTGAAATTTTTTTTAAAATTAAAATTCCATATACAAAAGTATGACATCAAATACTAATATTAAATTAGAAATAAAAATAAATAAGTTGTTAAAATAAAAATGTAAGTGAACTAGCTACATAACTGTACAGAGTTGAAATATTATAAGTAACAATGTTTGAAGAAGTGCTACTATCTACTCAGCTTTTATAATTGTGTCATCCTCATACTCTCTACGAAGGTTAATCAAATTAATTTTACTTTTATATTTGTTATATATATGTAGATTCTTTCTAAAATCTCTAAATCCCTATTATTTGTATTAATATGATATTTTTTTAATTCCCAATATTTCTAAATTTGTTTGAATATCAGAATATTGAGTGTATTATTAATAAAATGATCAGAAACATTAGAGAAACCCAGTTTTTCATTTTTACAATATCAAAAATGTTCATAGATTCTAGTTTTAAAAGGTCTAATGGTTTTTCCTCTGTAAATATGGTCACATTTAATGAATTTTATTTTATAAATCCCATGAGTATGATTCTTAAAAGAAATGACTTTAAAAAATATATCTATATATGTAAAAATGAATGTTTATTTGTTGGTTTTTCTCATATGCGTTCCTATACCATTCATCTGATTGCAATGAAACTTTGGTAAATTTTTGTGCTCACGGCTGCAAAAGTTTCTGATTTACTTTGGATCCAATAGGTGGTGCTGGAGTCAAGATATTTCAAAAAATTGTATTTATATTCAGAATATGTGATTTCATATTCAGAATATGTGTTGCTTACATGGAAAGAAATACCTCTGCGAAAGATGGTGCGGGGTTGAGATATTAAAAAAAAAGTTGTATTTATGGACTGATTTGGTTCATATTCAGAGTGTATATCAGTTACGTGAAAAATAACTTTTTTTTTACAAAAACCATACCCACTAGCTGGCATCAGTGTCTCTCTCTTTATCTGTTTAGCCTCCGGAACTACCGTAAGGTATTACTTCAGATGATGAATGAGGATGATGTGTATGAATGTTAATGAAGTCTAGTCTTGTACAGTCTCAGGTCGACCACTTCTGAGAAGTGTGGTTAATTAAAACCCAACCACTAAAAAACACTGGTATCCATGATCTAGTATTCAAATCCATATACTAGATCATGGATACCAGTGTTCTTTGGCATCAGTGTCTAAATATTTACGAAACAAACAAATAGATTATACAAACAGATTTTCTATATACATATATATACATAAAAAAAGGCAATGTTTGTATATGTGTCTGCTATAGACTAAAAAACTACTGGACCAATTTATGTGTGAGTTTTTGTGAAACGGTCCGCATGTCTGGAGAAGGTTTAAACCTAAATATATATAATATAAATATTGAAATCCTTAATATGGCCAGTAGGAAGGAAGTTAGGGGTATTTTGAACCGACTACTCTGTTTGGAGAATAGTTTTGAATTAAATCCGATAGGTTGTGTTTTGACAATTGGATTTATTTATGTGCTGACTTTTATAAAGTGAATAAAAAGTTAAATTTTGTGATGTTCAGTTTATGTATTATCAAACTTTTAGTTATATTCATTTAATCTATATATATATATATATAGGGCCACGTTAAGTAAACCTAAAACAATAATAATGAAATAAAGAAGCATTACAGCTTAGTGAAACTTCATTATAAACTGCAGCATAACTCACTTTTCATGAATTTTGCTTTAAAAATCACAGATAAAATCCCTATTTAGTTTACATTTACATGAATCTATATTTCTGGTACATACAATAAGGTAGAGCTATCACAACTCTCAAAAAAATATTAATATAATGTATCTTTAACAATATTAGTTGATGTGTTAGCCTTTTTAATTATATCCTGCCTGGTAAATAGAAAATACCTTAATTAGAGAGAAAACACTCAAAAAATGATTTAACTAATTCCAGAGGTTCACAGTATCACAGAAAAGAATTGATTTTTTCCCTTTTGAAATGTTCTAAACAAACTCGCTGTAGTCTTATTAATATTAGCTTTTTATTTATTATCAAATTATTTTTTAATACATTTAACTTTTTCTGGCATCTACTTTAGAAATGGAAACCAAGCGGCATCCGCACATAAAAGATATTATATTCTTTTTACATTATCTCTTAGCCGTTCATAACTGTAACCAACTAGAAAAATTGGTTGTAGCCCTGTAGCCCAACATTACCTGGAAACTGGTCACAAATTAATTAATTACAAATAATGCTTTTAAAAAATGCGTATAAATGGGAACTAAATGGTTGGGAAACTTACATTATGAATAGTGATATAGAAACTTCATTGTTGGTTAACAGTAGAGGACCCTATAGTTATCCATATATATTTTGATTTTAAATTTAAGAAATAATTATTTTTTTTTTTGTTCTCTTATAAATAGAATTGACAAAAATCATATTGTTGGTTGTAAATGTTTGTAATTGTTTTCATAAATTTGTAATTTGTAAAAATCTTATCATTTTAACCCTAAAAAATAAATTATTATGTACATTTCTGATAAAGGCATTTTAAATTTAAGCTTATTTATGTTCTCATAAGTCATCTTCTCTAGATCCTTTTAGATCAGTGTTACCATCTTGTGAATTAATACTATTTGTTATACACTTTCACCTTGTAAAACTTCCTTGATAAAAAATGTTGGTGTTTCTCTTCAGTAATGTATACTTGCTTCAAGTTATCAGTCATCACTCACTTTATCACTCCTTCAGTTGATTTCCTGATAAACAGCTTTGATTAATTTCTTGTTTTACATGCTATCACAATCACAAGAAAAATGAGATAGATTACCCTTTTTGTTTTGAAATAAAATAAAGATATTTTAATGATGACTGCATTGAAAACTTCATTTAAACATGATAAATTACTGTTTTTCTGAGTTTTTTAATGTGCTCCATGATTATTCTGTTGACCTAGTGTCTGTATTCATATAAGTAGTTATTAGTATTTCTAGTAGGTTTTTATTATTTTAGTAAATTTGTTCATGTTTACGTTTAAATCAGTTGGTTAGTGTACTCTAAAATGGATAATTGGATGAGTAATTATGAATAATAAAGATAATTAAGAATTATGGATTATTATTCATATAAATTATGGATTATGGTTAGTATTTTTAATAAATTAAATTTGTGTATAATTTTTTTAAGAGTCGAAAGAAGTTTTAATCAAACATTGCGTCGTCAACAAGATGAGGCATATGAAGAATCGCTTAGAGCTGATCAGGAAAAAGAACGTAGAAGGTGTCAAGAACAAGAGAAATTACAGTCAGAGTTACGGCGAAAACAACAGCTTGAGGAAGCAGAGCGCCAGCGTAAAGAAGTCAGCCATATATTTATAAATTTTTGATTGCGTAGAATTAGTTTATAAAAATAAAATCATGTAGGATGTCAGTTATAGTTTTTTACATTTCTTTCTTTTTTAATGTTTTTTTTTAGTGATGTATTTACTAGCTCTAACTATTGTAAGAATTTTGTAATTGGAGGTCTGTTTTCTATACTAAATTTTAATTGTTTCTTCTAATTATATAATTATCTTTACATTTTTGTTCTTCAGTTGCTTGGTTTGATGCATTTCTTCATTCCTTTTTATTGTGTACTGACGGTTTCTTAACTTAACATGGCTGTTACATCACACAGCCATATATCCCCATATATCTTAATCTTTGTCTTCCCATACTCTTTTTACTCCTTATATTTCCCTCTGGAATCACATTTACTAATCCTGGATGCCTTAACATATCAACCTTGATTGTCTTTCTTGTAAGATTCTGCCAAAAACTTTTCTCTTTTCCAATTTATCTTAAAAATTCTTCATATTAGCCTTACCTTAATTTCAGCATTTTCCTGTAGCAACACATTTCAAAAGCGTGAATCTTTCTTTTTCTGCCTTCCTAATTTGTCTTGTTTTGCTGCCTTAAAATATTTATACATTCTGTATAAATATTATCTGTACAGAATGTTCAAATACTTTTAATTTCTTTCTAATAACTAAATCTTATGTTTGATATCAGCAATTTTTTTCTGTATAAAATGATTTTATGCGCCAATAAGTGGGTATCCCCCAATCAGCACATAACGCAGTTTCTTTCTGGGTATGGCGCTTCTGAATCAGGACTTTTCCAGAATGTAGGGTTCCGGACAGTGTTAGCCATATGCTGTACGTCTGTCCCAGGTATGAGTTTGCACATGACAGAGTGATTAGGGAACTTGAGAGATTGCACTCGGACCTTGATTTAAGGGTCAATTGGGAGACCCGGGCTGAGTGGCAGGTTGTTGCTGGCTTCCTGCAGACCATTGTGTCTTCCAGGGTTGCAGTAGAAGTGTAGAAGGTTGGAGCCTGGGTGGCTACGATTCCGGCTTGTCCAGTTTTGTGGCTGGACATAGGCAATCTTGATGACGAGCCATGGTTATTTTCTTAATACTGAGTTTGCATTGTGGCATAGCTCTGGCAGTTTAGTGACTGTCTTTTAGGTTTGTACTGCTTTGCTGGAGTGTCGGTAGGAATATCAGGTTTGGTATCGCCAGGGTCGGTTCGTTTGTGTGGCCGGCCTTGATGGTGTTGGGTCTGATGTAGGCTAAGATGTGGTGAGAAGAGAATGTCATGTGAACGTGGTTCTTTGGGAGGTATTAGCCTCTGCTCTGATTCTTTGTGAATAAATGTTGCATGTGTAATGTTGTTATAGGTCAAAGTTTTGATGCTGTGAGCAGTGTTTTGAGTGGGAATTTGATCTCAAATCGATTTGATTGTTGCGAATATGGCATTAAAGTCACATGGGTAGTTAGATTGATTTAGAGTAGGCGCAAGGTTTTGTGCTTCCGCGCTGTGGTTATATAGTTTTAGGGCTACATATAGATTGACCTAAGCCTAGGCAAGAGCAATTGCTGCTGAGGTATCTTACTCTGATGCTAAATGTCGTCCATGGCATTTGCATTGGGGGCATCCCGACCGAGACCTGGCTGATGACTGAGATATGTAATTAGTATGAAGGTCAATAAGACAACTCCTGGTAAAGCCCCTCAGGCCTAGGAACGGGAGAGGTGGTGTGGCGACTGGAATCATCACTTGGTGGATGTCTTTCCCTACGGGGGTTGGGGGATGTATAAAATGATCTTTTATCTAGATTTCTTAGTATACTTTATTTAATGTTTCTTTTCTCAGAAAATGTACTTGTTTTTATGCTATTTACCGTTTATTTTTAATTATCATAAAGATTTGATAAAATGTTTGTCTCATTCTGATAAAGGTTTTTTTTTTATTGTTTTAGTATATTAATATGTCATTACTTTTTTCTTCCTTTATTTTCAAATGATTTTATTATTTTTAAGTACATTGTGTTTGCTTTAGATCTGTTTCTTCTTTAGGAATTCTTTATTTTTTTCATTTAAAAAGCACTGTTATGGTTTTATTTTTTTGTAATAAGTAATTAAATATTCATCAGTTTACTATTATAAGAGTGCTGTTATCTAAAACTGACATTTGCAGTAACTTATAGAAATAAACCACATGGTTTATTTTTAGTACATTTTTGTAGTTGTTTTTCTTTTTTTAATTTCTTTTGGTGTTAGCAAATTTGTATCCTTTCTTTGCATGTTTGGTTAATCTAATCTGATAATATTTAAATAGAGTTTAGTGTATGATGCCCTGTTTACATATTGCTTTAGAGTATAAATACTTCTAAAGAAAACCATAGCTCGTGAGATAAATGCTAAAATTGAATAAAAAGGAAGTATAAAAGATGATACAAGGCAAAATATTTTATAGACATAACAACTGGAACATAAAGTAGGTAAGCTAGGGAGAAGGATGGTTGAATGAAGTTGTAATGAGACAAAGAAAAATATGAATACGGAAAATATAAGTGCAGCATATAGTAAAGTAAGAGAAACTTTAGAGAAATGAAGTCAGAATATAATAAATACTAGTATCAGAAATGTGAATGAAAAGTCTGTATACATAGAAAAAAATAACTATAGTCAGTAATACATAGGCTGTTTGTATAAATGAAGATTATCAGATTAAGTACTGCAGAAAAGGAAAGATTGATGATTTCAAATTAGATTTTGTCTTTGATTTGGATTTTATAGAGTTATAAAAACAAAAGAAAATGAAACAGTAGAACTATGTTGCCTGGGATAATTAGAAATGAATAAGCATTATGTATTAATGTGCAGAATTGTTTAAATTAGAGAAATATCCTTGGATTTTAAAACAAGTGCAGTAATTATTGTATCAAACAAAACATGTTCTAAGTAAATATAAAAAATATCAAGTTCAATTTTATGACTGGTGCATCAGTTTTTTACAGGTTAATAGAACAAGTGGTGGGAAGTGTATTAGATGAAGTTCAGTTTAAAAAATCATATATATAAGTAAGGCCAATCTTGACCTCAGATTAATTTTAGAAAGTAGACTTAAAAAGAATAAAGCCGCCTACATCATTTGTAGATCTAGAGAAAGCGTTTGATAATATAAAATGGAATAAAATGTTTACTTTTAAGACAATTTGACAATTACAGCAAAAGAAAGAATTATTTGTAATCTGTTAAAAAAAATCACTTATATGAATAGATGTTGAAAAATCAGGTTAATTCACAAAGAAATGAGATAAATATATAGTATTCACTCTATTTCTTTTCGAGTTGTATGTAGAAGTACAAGAACTGAAGTAAAAATTAAAAATGAGAGTAATCTATCCCAAGAGAAAATATAATTCCTAATTTTGCCGAAGACCACAAATGAGAAGAAATATTGAATGTCATGGATCTACTCCTATAAGAAAAATTCAGTTTAAAAATATGCAAGGGTGAAAATAAAGGTAAGAAATGTGACAGAAAGAAGGATAATGAGGAATTAAATATTAAGATAGGGGAACCCACTTTACCAAATGTGGAAGGTTCTTTTGCAAAGTTGTACTAAATTGTGTTTCACGAATGAAAACATTCAAGCATACCTAATTTGGTTGTAGATGATAAAAAGTGTAAAAAAGTCAAATATTGGAATATACAAAACAGATAATTGAAGATATTTGCTGAGGCTAAAAGATTAGCACAGAAAGGAATGAGAATAACGTCAAGGAAGTCAACTAACTGATGACTCAAATTAATTATATTATGTACTATTACACTTTGTATTATGTAAAACATTAGATTCTAAAGTGAAATATTTTGATAAACTGTGCAAATGAATTAAAAGGAATTTTGTTGTAAGAAAGAAATATACTATTAAATTATTTCCTTACATATTACATCAGGATGTAAAAGAAAGTTTTTTCAGTTGCTGACTAAAATCAAATATATAGTTGATTATGCAAGATATACTGTCAGATTGCTCACCTTTGCAGCTGTAAACTTTTGCTGTAGGTCTTACTGATGATGGTATAAATCCTCTTTATGACTAACTGGAACAATACTAATAATAATTGTACCAATGGAAATCAGAAAGCACTATACAAATACTGGAATGGATTTAATAACGAATATGAAACAAGCTCATAAAGTTTTAAAGGGAAACTAAAAATAATTTTGAATTTTTCACATCATGTACCACTGATATGATTTTTTGAAATTATATTTTCCGATACTTGTATGATCTGATACTTATATGCCTTCAATTAGTAAACTATATTGTATGCACCTATTGGAGTAGATCAGCCTGATTTTTCAGTATTGTTTTGCAGGGCCTTTTAACCTAGATAGAACATTCAGGCATGTCCTGCTTAAGTTGTAGACATGACTGAGAACTTATTACAGCTGCAGAAATTTAAAAAAAAATTATGGGTTTAAAATTTAACTGAATAAGCTTTTTTTATATTTTATATTTCAAAGAAATTGAAATCATAGGTTATTCTTACAAGATATACTTTATACTAGCAAACTTAGTATTAAAAATTCAACTTTGGGTGTATGCTTTTTACTGGAGGTAAAAGAACCACTTTTGTCATTCTTTTTAATATAAATATTATTCAAGCAATAGTCAATGTTACTATGAATAATTGCAAATAATAATGTATAAATGATTTTTTATTTCTTCTAATTTTCATTATTGTTAAATGGTTTTAATAAATAAAGAAATTTGGATAGTTTTTAATAATAATGCCCAAATTAGTTCAGTCATTTTGATAATTATCTTTTTGACTGACATCAGTTTACAGTTTATCTTATTGTAAGAATTTATCATCATCATCATCATATTGATGATTGTATTTTTAGTTACTGAATGGTTGTTGTTTATAGATTTATTTAATCATTGTTTATCTCTTATTTCTTTTATAAGTTGTGTTTTTTTATTTTTTTATTTATATACTTTATATGCTCTGTCTTATTTAACTTATGCGTATTTAATTCTATATTTTTAATGCTTACAGGATTTAAAGCGTAAGAAATTAGAATTACTAAATATTATTCCACCAGAACCATCAATGAATGATCCAGAAACAGTTTCAGTATTATTCAAAATGCCAAATGGAGAACGTTTGGAACGTCGATTTAAACATTCAGATACATTAAAGGTATTTAAGTTTAATAACATTCTTTTAATGTGTATATGCTTATAATTATGACAATTTAAAACACCCAATGAATTACAATGTTGTAAAAGACAGGAGGAAGGAAAATATTTAAATCACTAAAATCAACATTTTAAATTTAAAATGTTGTCATTAAGTGAAATTAAACAAAATTTTTTTTAAATAGCTGTATTAGTTATTATTATAAAAATTACAGTTTCAGTCTGTAGTATGTAAAATGGCTAAATTAATTCAGCACTTCGTTTGTAACAACTAGGAAACATAAATTTAAAAAACAATTATCATAAGATTATTATATTCTCTTTCTAAATTGATATAATGGAGGGATAATGTTACTTATTAATATTCTTTAAGGCTATGAAGCTTATAACATGTTCTTTTAATTAGTAAACATGCTGCATTATCATCACCTGAATTAACTAAATCTTATTTGTTATCTCTTATATAATTAAGTATGCCTATAATATGTGTACAAGGTTTGTTTGGAAAATAAATTGAATAAATCTGCTAAAAGAAATTTATTAAAGAAAAATGTACAAGTAGCTATTATTCTTCAAACTATGATTGTTGAGTGTCGATACACCTTTGCCAGCGTCTCTGCCAGCTCTTGTAGAGTTCCTGGAACTACTCAACATGAACCTCCTTCTGACACCTCGTCGCAGCAGTCTTTCACCGCTTCTACCGTCCCAAAATCGTTGCCCTTAGAGCTTCTCTTGAGTTGTGGAAACAGAAAAAAGTCTGCTGGTGCCAAGTTGGGACTGTAGGGTGGCTGGGGCAGCTTTGCCACACTGTGATCGACGAGGAACTCGGTCACAATGGAGGCAATGTGAGATGGTGCGTTGTCATGGTGCAGTGGCCACTTGCTGCTGATCTCTTTTCTAATGCGAACCACACATTTTTGCAGCCTTTTAAGGACTTTAAAAGTAAAATTTACTACAGACAGTTTGTTCATGAAGCTCGAACTCTGAGTGGACAATGCCTTTGGAGTCGAAAAAGACAGTGAGACAAATCGCCTTCACTCGCGATTTGGATATCCTTGCTTTTTTCGTCTTCAGGGACGCCTTCATGTGTCATTCCAAACTTTGTCTTTTGGATTCAGGGTTGTATTTGAAAACCCAGGTTTTGTCCCCCTGTAATCACCATTATCAAATAATTTGGGTCATTTTCACAGCGTTCCAAAAGATGTTGCGGGATTGCCAAATGACCAGCCTTTTGTTCATCTGAGAGCACCTTTGAAACCATTTCCACGCACACCTTCCCCGTTCCCAAATCTTCTGTAAGAATTTGATGCACTGTAGTTTTTGGCATATTAAACTCGTCAGCTATCAGCTGCACACTTAAACATTGGTCCGAGTTCAAAAATTCTCAAATTTTTTGCACATTTTCATCCATATGAGAGCTGAGCGTTCAGGGCGTTATTCGTCTTCGATGTCCTCTCTTCCCTCCCGGAACATCTTGTGCCACCAGTAAATCATGTTTTGAGACATAATATCATCACTGTAGGCTTGCTTAAGCATAGCAACAGTTTCGGAGCCTGATTTGCCAAGCTTTACACAAAACTTTATCACATATTGCTGGTCAGTGAAACGCAGCATCTTGAACTCGTGACGCGTCACTCAGAGGTTCACACTAAGATCGATCAGCACTGTGCTATGGACACCAGTTAACTGGCAACTGATGTGTTTCCTTCCCAAGATCCTCCACCAAGTTTTCCCCCACCAGTCGTGGCGCTGTAGCCCTTTGGCGCAACAGGAAAAAATCATTCAACTTATTTTTTAGACAAAAACCTTTTTTTCCTCACTGAACTTTTTTTAAACCTAGAAGAACCATTGTATTTGAGGTTTTGAGCTGTCAAAGTCTGTGTTAATCTGAATTATACCCTGCTTATTGAATTTAGAACTATTTTTTTAATTTATTTTTTAGTACACCAGTAGTAAAAAGTTCTTAGTACTGGTGTACTAAATTTTTTAGTAGAAGTTATTACTTCTTTTAGCGGGGTATGGATGTATGTTGAGCATGGAGAAAAAAGTTCAGTTTGCAGTCATGGAATGCTCTAACACAGCTATATATTACATACACAGCAATATGAGTATATTACATATAGACAATCGAGCTGTAGTACAGAGAGGGGAGAGTGAGAGAAAGAATGAGAATAGAGAGAGAGACAGAGAAACTCACATACAGCATATGCATAGATATATATATATCATTTTATAGTAAACTATATAATTGGTTATGTAGCCTCATGTATTAAGCCGGTAGATAAATTAAATGTATGAAATTTGTGTGTATATTATCTATTTTAAAACGTTATTTTGATATTGTGAAATTGTGCATATTATTCAATAAGT
>JAAAKQ030076595.1:0-15220 GCA_010016005.3 Zanna intricata | reverse complement strand
ACTACAATTCGTTCATCTCATCCTCTGAAGATATAACCTAACGGTGGTTCCGGAGGTAAAACAAAAAAAAAAAAAAACGTAGGTATACAGCGTGTTCTGTAAGTTTTAAGACTGTGGCTAAAAAATCGGTACTGCTAACACTAATCTCACACTTATCTTCATGAAATTTTTGGAACTAGTTACTACAAACTTCCTCTCCTCCCATAGGAAGTTTCAAGTTCATCGAATCAAATGCAGCCATTCAGTGCAGTTCAGGTGGTAGTACTGGTATCAAAATGGTTGCGGTAATAATTTCACAATGAATAAAATAACAAACAATGTATTATTTTACATAAATAACACATTTACATAAATAAATTTAATTAAATTTTACTTTAAAGCCAGTAGAATTGCGATGGAAATGTTTAAATTGGCTTATGGTGGATTTGTTATATCTCATGCTACTGTTTATTGGTGGTATAACCTTTTGCAGAGGATAGAGAAAACCAAAACAAATTGTGTCTTCAAAAATCGAAAATTAAGACAATGTTGTTGGTCATTATTTTTAACTCCAAAGAAATCGTCCACAAAGAATTTGTTCCTTAAGGTATTACTGTGAGTGTTTCATTCTACCAACAAGTGCTGGATTGTCTTAGCAAAATAATTTAGTATGTGTGTTAGATCCGAGTTGTGGAGAGGTCGTTCTTTTTTCCTTCTGCACAATAACGTACCAACGTATACCATGGTGATTAACCCTCAATTTTTGGCCAAAAAATAATTCCTGTGCTCACAAGTACCCACCGTACTCATCTGATTTGAGTCCTCTGACTACTTCCTGTTCCGCAAATTAAAGATGAACTTGAAAGGGGGCCATTTTGCATTGAAAGATGAGATACAAGAAGCCATAGCAACAAAGTTAAACAGTATTTCAAAAGAGGAGTTTTTAAAAAATTGTGCCAATATGTGTATTACTTCTAATTGAAACTATTTTGAATACAAAATATTTTGAACAATTTTTTGTAATTTTTTTTGCGTCTTTTATAGCTATAGTCTTAAAACTTATGGGACAAACTGTGTATACCAGGTTTATTTATTTTTGGGTCCAGTTAATACAGGTTTACTTGGTTAAAAAGAATACAATCTAGTGTGATATATGTTATTGTAATCAAAAATATTCCGGAATTTTGTTATTAAACTTTTGGTTATTCTTAAAATTCTTTTTGGTAGGGTCATTTATTTCTTTAAAATTATTTTTTAATATATATATTGTTTCATCAAATTTTTATATCTTTTATAGTACATAAAGACAGGCATGTTTCATTTATCTGATTTTAAGTAATATTATTGTTATTCAATTAATTTTTTTTTTCAAATTGTATATTAATATTTTATTAAAAATAGGTTTGTAGGTTAAATTTTTATATTTTTAATATCATGAATTTTATTATTAACAATATTATGTAAAATTTCTTTATCACTATGATTTACTTTATTGATGTTTATTTCAGAGTCAACTAAGATATTCTTAATAATGTAATTCTTATCATTATTTTTCTGATTAAATTTAAACGCATTAGCTAAAATAAACTGGTCCTCATTACCAAGGACAACATTTGTTAAATTTATCAAATCAATACAAGTATCAGTAAAAGAACCTGAATTTGCCTGTATATCCCCAAATTGTAAATTATTATAATCACTATTACCCAGCAAATCCTCTTGTACTGTGTAATAACCCAAACCCCTATTATTATAATATTCTTTATTAATACAATTAAGTTTATTTTTATTATTATAATTATTCTTTGTTTTTATCAAATTATCAATTTTTTATATTTGGAATCATTAAGCATTTATTATCATTTACCATCATGACTTTGCTTGCAAAATACCACAATAAAAATACAAATATAAATTATCAACACATTGTTAGACAGATTCAACAGCAGTAGCATAAAACAACAATATATAAATTTATTTACCTCAAAATATTAAAATTCAAAAAAACCCGAAAATGATTTTTAGATAATTATCTGAAGATTATTTGCAAGCCCGTACTGAATGACTATCTTGTTTAATACAATCAGAAATGGAGAAAATTTACAATCATTGTTCAAAACTTTTTACCTTTCTTCACCCTCTTTCAAGGTCGAATTTCAAAAAATATACAAATTGTTTTTAGATATTCATATGATGATTTCACACAACAAAAATCAAGCTGATATCTTCATTTTTTACCAAAAAACTAAAACAATTGTAAAATTACCCCATTTTAATCCTTTAAACTCAGAATTTCAAACGTGTGTTTACACCTTAAGAAGAATGTGTATAGAAATTTTCATCAATTTATCTTCAGTAGTTTTTGCTGGAGTGACTGATTTGTCCAGAGCAATATATATATATATATATATAAAATAGATAAATCTTCTTTTTAAGATAGATTAAAAATATAAAAAAACAAATTATAAAATAAAAAAATACATGTGATTAAAGCCCACATTAATTTAAGTATAAGAACATTAAATAACATTAAGATAAATACATTTAAGATAAAAAATTAAAACAAAATAATTCAAAACTCAAAGACATTGTTAAAAATTATTTTGAATATATATTTACGTACAAATTAAGCAGGATGGAAGAAAAATCAGTATTATCTAAAAATTAGAAAAATATAATTTTTTCAAAAAACATTTTTTAAACATATTTTAAATAAATTGGTCAGAATATTTTTTAAATTTTAATTTAAAAAAAATTAATTTAATTTTAATTTAAAAAAAGTAATTTAAGATGGCACTGCAAACAATCTGATAAGTGATGATTCTTTTTAGCAAAGATTGTACAATCATAAATATAAAAAATACAGAAAAATTAACATATTACATTTTCTAAACGTAAGTTTACATGATTCATATTTCTGGTCACTAGATAATAATTTGTCAGCCATTTTTGTAAATTCCCATTGTGAAAGCCCATTTATATATATATATATATATATATACATGTGTGTGTGTGTGTGTGCGCGTGTGTGTGCGTGCGCATGTGCGCGCGCATACACTCATTCATATGCAATTAGTTTTAAGTAAAAATGTCTATATATGGGAAATGGGTGTTGACCATGGAAGATATAAAATTTATAAATAGCAATATACAAGTACAGTAAAGGAGATTTTTAGGTGTAAAATCTGAGTTTAGGGTTAATAGGGAAATAATTATGCTATTTCAACTTAAAATATTAATTATTAAAAATGAACGATTTGTTTTTATTTTTTTGGTTTATATAAAAAGCAATTTATGAAATTATTTGGTTGGAAGTAGTATATGCCTGGCTATATAAGATTTCTAACTGTCTAAAGGATCTTTTGATTTCTTGAAGTGTCTGTTATAATAACAGTTAATATAATTTTCTATTATTGTCACTCAAGATTTTACTATAAAAATTGGAGAGTTTGAACTGAATATATGATAATTCTTTGTTATACCGGCTTTGCCTAAGGAAAGATATATTAAATTATATCATATTGTAAATAAAAAAATTAAAAACCCTTAAGGCTCAAGAATTGAGTTTAATATTAGAATAATGGGAAGTAACTTTATGTTTATTTCAAATGGGAGGTGTAAACATAGTAAACGTGTAAACAGTAATGTATGCACCACTGTATTAAAGGCATGGGTAAAATCAGAATAGTAAAGGAAAAATTTTTTTAAATTATTTAAATAACATGCTAGTTTCATATGAAAAATTACTTTCTGATCATATATTCTCTTTTTATAAATATTGAAGTACTCATATACCATATTTCCTTAAGAAATTTGTTCATTAAAAGAACTCAGAAAAAAAGAATACATTTAAGTCGATAAGGAAATTAAAACAACTATCTTAACTGTTTTAAACTGATATATCAGATAAATTTAAGTTTTTGTAGATGAAATTAATGAACCTAAAATTTAAGAATTATGGGGGGCAATAAATGGATTGGCTTAGGTAAGGATAAAACTAATTATTTTAACCAGCTATGGTAAAATCACGAGAACGAAGTCATTTTTTTTTAAAGAGATCACAAAAATATAATTCTGACCTACCCTTTTCTAAAGATATCTTTTAGAAGAAAAGTTAACATTTAACTTAAAAGTTATAAGCATATATTTGCTTAAAAGGATATATTTTTCATTAACCTACAGAATAAAATGCTTTAAATTGGATTTCACAATATGGCGTAAATGGTGAAAGGTCAATCCATTATCACTGATCATCTTGGCTTTAGAAAAATTAGTGCTCGATAGCTTCTGAGGATGATTTTTTGAGGCCCATCGTCACATGTGATGATATGAGGGTCCATCATTACACTCTACAGTCAAAAATGGCTTGTAAAAAGTGGCAAAGAATGGATGAGGGCTGCTTGGAGGGTAATTACCTGTCTGTTAGTCGGAAAAGTTCTTGCAACGATTTTTTTTTATTCAAGGGGAGTTTTACTCATTGATTTTCTCCACAAACAATGAATGGTGAATGTGGCTTACTACTGCCAACTGTTACAGTCATTGCCTACAGGAACAAAAACAAAAAGCTGCCTAAAGAAACAAAAGATGAGGTATGATTCTTCTCAGGGGTTAATCCTTCTCCATGACAACACCAGGCCACACACAGTGATTTTGACAAGGGATAAATTGGTAAAAATGCACTGGGAAACCTTGACCACCTTCCCTACAGTCCAAATTTCTCCCCCTGTGATTATTTTTTTGTTTCCACCCTTGAAAGAATCGCTTGGAGAAGAACGATTCGAAAACAATGAAGACATTGAGGAGTGCATGTGCAATTAGTTGACGACTCAGCCTCAAACATTTTATACACAAAGAATATTCAAGCTTCCAAATTGTTGGTAAAAGTGTATAGATATGTAGGAGACTATATAAAGAAATTTTGAGTGTATTATTATTCGATAAATTTATTTTTTTTTGTTACTGTTTATATTTGATTTATCCTGGTATTATGCAATGTATATGTCAGTACAATACTGCACCTGTCATATAGAATAAAATTCTCAAAGGGACTGCAGATGAATGGTTGTTCATATATTGCTATTATTTATTATTTTTATGATTACTGTTATTATATTTAACATATTATTTGACAGGAAACAATATGGGGTGGTAAACAATATTACTGGTATGGGGTGTACTTCAATTGGTATATTACTGAAATAGATTTTAATATATGTGAGTGTGTGTGTGTGTGTGTGCGCGCGCACACCCGCATGCATGTGCACACACACACATGTGTGCGCATATATAATATATGTGAGAGGAATGAACTTCAGTGTATTCGTACACAGATATAAACATAAATCATTTAGAGCAGAAGGACACGATTTAGTGAATGACCACTTGCATCAATTTATAACAATTTTATTTTATATATTATTATGCAAATAAGATCTTCCTTTTAACAAGTGGACTAGCTAGTAATGATATGTAACAGGTCTTATACTGAAATAATTCACACACAAAGTGAACAAATGAAAATAAGATATTAACGTAAATTATCATAAATTTTTAGCCAAATTACCTACATTAAAATGAATCCCCAACTTATTAACTAAATTAAATTCAGTTTTGTAAATTGTATTTTGGAACAAATCAATTATAGATTAAATTTTCATTTAATTTTATAAGGTTAAAATCTCAAAAAATAATTAATAAATAAAGTAAATAATTTAAACAAAGTAGAAATCCATGGGTAACTTTGGCTAGTTAGTGGGCACATAAGAGACAAAAAAATTAAATAAATTATTAATTAAAAATAATTATTATTTTATTAAAAAAATAATTATTTATTTAATTAAAAATAAATTATCTATTTATTTTATTATTTCTTTATATCCACTTTTTAAATTTAATTTGAATATTTGAATTTAAAAATGTTCATTTTTGATTTTAATTTGAAAAGAAAAATTTTTTAAGAATTCTTAAATTTTAAAACTTAAGTATAATATAAAAATCATTTTTAATTTCAATTTTTAATTGTGATTTTCATATGTAATTGATACGAATAATTTGTAAAAGTTATGTTGAACAACTGCTGATGCAACTAATTCATGAAAGTGCTATTGCATACATAATGGAATAAGGTAATTGTCATCCTACCTTATTTAATTATTATTTCTGTATTTAGGTTGATCAGCCAAATATAACATATATCTTAAATGAAATGAAAACCATCAAAATAGAGTAAATATATGTTAATATGATTTGATAATATTTATTTATATAAAATAAAATTTATATAATAAAATTTTATTTATTTAAAAAAAATCTTTTTTATGCAATAGTGGAATTATTTCAATTATGTTTGAGGATGCAGGATCCCTCACAAGTATTTTCATGAAAACTTAAGCTAAGATATGTCTTATCTCAATATTCTGCACTAGATGGTTTTTATTTCATAGAAATTAAATATATAATCAATCTCTGTACAAACTTACGTATAAAAAAAAAAAAATTAAAAACCAAATTTTGTAATTAATATTTGGCAATCATTACTTTAAAAGCATAATTGAACTTTAGTATAAAAAAATTATATAAACTCAATTATACAATAATAATGTAGATAATAACAATAAAAATATAGATTCAATAATACAACATAATATAATTATGTTCAAATATTTTTTGCAAAACAAAAAAATGTTTGTTTGCTCCTTATGTTTTAATTTTATTGTTTTATATATATATATATACATAAAAGTGAATCATTCCTGAACTAAATTAAATAAAAATACAGATTTAAAGATAAACTCACATCAGCCCTCTACATAGAACCATTCTCTAGTTATAACTCGTTGCAGTAAAGCCTTTCTGGTAGAGCCTGCGAAACACTCTGGAGAAATCACTTTGTCAGATCACCTTCAACTCCTCAGTGCAAGCCCTTTGGATGCCCAGAATATTGTCGAAAAAGTGACCTTTCAACTTTAACTTGAGTTTTGATAACAAAAAATAGTCTACAGTAGCCAAGTCAGGTGGGATAAGGAACTGATTTGAAAACTGTTGCCATGTGTGCCGAGGCATTGCTGTGCAAGAGTGTCCAACTGCCTGGATCCCGGTAATCAGGCTGGATTTGAAGAATGCGACCTATCAAGCATTTCATTGCTTCCAAACAAAATTTAGATTCACGGTTTGACTAGTTGGAACAGTTTGATCAGTTTCATGCGCACTTTCGCAACGTTTTCGTTGTGAACAGCTGTTGACGACCTCCTATTATGTTCGTCATCATCCAACAATTCTCTACAGTTTTTAAATTGCTTCCACCACGTGTATGTTGAAGCCACGAGATGTGGTTTCATCACCCAATGCTTTCTGTATTATAGAATAAGTTTCTACGAAAGAATTTTGAAATTGAACAAAAACTTTTACCGTGCTTCTCCGCTCCATGTCATAAGTTCACACAAGGTCACATGAAAATAACGAACGCAGCCGATGTAACTCAAGATTGAAGTGATGATATGAAATTTTGTATACACACTAGTCAGAGATCATACTACACAGTTCCTTGGTTGTCCTAGAGAAGGCGATACTTGTACTGACTACAGAAATTTAGTTTGGGAACTTTTCAGACATATTGCGTGTGTATATGTATATTTAATACTAAAGGAAGGGTTTATAAAAAATCAAAAAGCACCTTATGTGAATGAAAAAAATCTAAAAATTGGTCTATTCATAACATTATGAATAGACTTGTACTGCTTTGATGGCATGCAAATAAATCACCTGTTCAAATAAGATGTTAAAAAAACTACAGCAACAAAAAAACTTTTAAAAATATATAAAAATTATAATTTTTAATAAAATAATAAAAATAAATAAATACGTGTGTAGGCTACTTACGCCTTATATGTACTGGTAGAAGTGCCAAACTTTCAACAGCTGCTTGTAGATCTTCGCTAAGCTGTTGTGAGGGACTTGTCATTGTACCTGCACAAGCAGATAAATGCCGTCGGTGTCCCAGCACCGTACTCTTTGGTTCATTCTGTGGACTTGGATTTCTCCTGTCTACTTCAGCATAAACTGGTTCAACATCCAGTAACCCTCTATAAATAAAATAAATAAAAGAAATCTTAGGAAGTCAAATAGCTATTTTATTTACTAACAATAATTATATAAAATATATTTGATGCATGATAAAAATTAGTTAGATTTTACTAATTTTATACGAATCAGAATGCAGTAAATTTTGGGTGAAAAAGTAAATTACTAGACAATCAATCTGTTTATTGTCATAAAATCAACAGTAAATGTTGTGATAACCATACTTGAGAAAACTCAAGGTATTTTCTATTTTAAACTAATTTTTATCATTAAAATTTTATTTTTAAAAAACAGAATAATCAATGTTTGATAAACTAGTTTAAACACTCTAAACATACTTTAAAAATAAAAAAAAAATTATAAATATTTTTATTATAAAAAATATAAAAATTTATCTTTTAAAAATGAGCATTAAAGCATTTATTAACAGTTTCTTAATTTTTTTTTTTTTTTGAGAATTGAAAATATTTATGTTTTAGAATTTTTAATATGGTTTTAAAGTATTTTTTAAATTGCTAATTTTATTTTTATTTAGAGAGGCTTACAAAAGAACACTACCTACAAGAAAAAGGTTCTTCAAATAAAATTCAAGGTACCAATTAAAAGTATCTTGATAAAAATAAGCAAAAGGAATCGGGAAAAAATTTGTTATTATACTTTCTTAGTTTACAAAAAAATATTTTTTTAATTAACCCAGAATCTTTCTTTAATAATCTAGATACTCTATATTATGAAAATAATGTATTTGGCTTGGCTGATAAATTTTGCACATATATGCATAATATGGGAATGAAAAGAGATATTGGAATGAAATAAAAAATGAATAAAAGTACAATACTTTAGCTACAAAATTCGGTATTTATTTTTCAATATTACCCCTGTTTACACCGATACACTTTTCCCAACATGTGACAAATTTTTGTATTCAGTCACTGAAAAATTCTGGTGGTCTTTCTCAGATCAAAGTGGCCACAGAATCCTTCACCTCATTGTCGGTGATGTAATGAATACCTTTAAGATGAGGGAAAAAGTGAAAGTCGCACGGAGCCAAATTCAGCGAGTATGAAAGATAGAGAATAGATTCAAACCTCTGCTTGCAGAAAGCCATCAGAGAGTTTGTGCAGCACTCATCTTGCACAGATTTTACGGTAACCCAATTGCTCGATAATATGGCCTACTCATTCTTTAGATATGCCTAACTGAATAGCGATGTGTTGCTGGGTGATTCACTCATCACTTTCAAGCAAATTGTCCACCTTCTTTCAATGTCTCTCATCAAGTCACAGAAACTGGTTGTCTGCTGCAAGGTGCATCCTAAATTGTCAATTTAGGAATTGTGAAGCTTTACCGGCTTCACATTCACCAAATTTCAATGCCCACCTATTCACAGCACTCCAGTCAACAACAGTTTCAGTAACATAAACCACTTTTAAACGATAAAAAATATTACTAGGATTCATATTTTCTGCTGTTACAAATTTAATCACTGCGTGCTGTTTTAACTGTGTTGACATATTGGCTGTACTTGATTCCATTTAACTGGTACTGAAAACAAACAGGTAAACAGATTTCAACTCATTTTCACAGGTTACATAAGGTGATTTTAATTATCATGTGCTGCCACACCCAACTCAATAGTACTTGTTGTCTCTGTGTAGAACTGTATGTGCAAGATTTATCAGCCAAGCCTCATACGTAGTCATGGAGTAATTTATTTAGATTGATTTTGAATTTTTATGAAGTGCCTCTAATGAACATCATTAAAATTGTGGAAGATAATGTGAACTGTACTGAAACCTTACTGAAACATTACAGCCACCCTATTTCTATTGTATAAAGATGACCTTGTGTGCTATTGTTCTGATATACTGAGTAAAAGAAAATGCAAACATATTATTCTTTTCTTATATAGATTAAAATAATTCCATAAAATTACAAATATTTTGGCTGCTTTTACCAACCTTTAATTAAATCAATGAAAATAATTTATTATTAGAAATTTCAATAATTAAACTTTCTGAAGTTATCAGAATGAACAATGGTACACTGTAAGCTGATATTGTAAATTCAATAACAGGCTCTAAAATAAACTTCTTTGAACTAAACGGCACATTGATTTTGGATAACTAAATTTGAAAAATGTACAAAAAAAATTAAGTATCAGGATATTTTGGTTTAAAATTTTTTTAAATTATATATATATATTTTTTTTTCCTTTCGTACTATTCAAATCTATGGAGTTTAGTAAACTCACTTTTTACACTTCTGAGAAGTTGTTTATCTCAAACAAATAATGTTTTTCTGTGAACAAATTCGTATTTAAATTACATTTCAGTGAACCATAAACAATTAAAGTTTAATGGTACCATTGATATATGAAAGGATAATATGCAAGGTGATAATTTTTATTAGAGTCCTGTTATTATTTATTATTAATAGTTTTATTATGTTTAGTGGAGGAAATAAAAACAGGCAAAACATTATCAGCTTGCATTATGGTGCGCAAGTGTACTGCTGGATTAATTATCTGCAACCCATCAAGTTGGTCTAGTGGTTAAACTCGTCATTGCAAATCAGCTGATTTTGAAACCAATAGTTCTAAGATTGAAATCGTAGTAAAGGCAGTTACTTTTATACGGATTTGAATACTCTCTCTCTCTCTCTCTGTTTTTCTGTTTAGCCTCTGGAACTACCGTAAGCTATTACTTCAGAGGATGAATGAGGATGATATGTATGAATGTGAATGAAGTGTAGTCTTGTACAATCTATATACTAGATCATGATACCAGTGTTTTTTGGTGGTTAGGTTTCAATTGATAAAAAATCTCAGGAATGGTCGACCTGCAACTGTAAAAGACTAACTTCATTTACATTCATAATTTTATTCTCACTCATCCTCTGAAGCAATACCTTATGGTGTTTCCAGAGGCTAAACTGAAAAAAAAGAGAGAGGGGTTAATTGTCTGCAACAACTCAATTGTTTGTCAACAGATTTTTGCAAATGAGGTATCATTTTGTTCAAAATAAAATTCTTAATAAATTATATAATAAATAAAAATTTTATCAAACAAATAAATACAGAGATATGACGATTAAAAAATTAAGATGGCTGACATTTTGAAATTACTGAAGGTGACGTTTCCAAAATTTTTAATTTTGTAAAATAAGACACTAGTTTTAGACTTGCCAAATTTAATTAAAATAGGTTTACCTGTCCCTGAGAAGTAATTTTTTTGTTGAAAATCACAAAATGGCATCCAGAAGGAAAGCAAACCAAAATAGGACTTATGTCAATATGAACTTTTTTGCTCATTTTGATGTCCTGAATCAATACTTCAGGTACTGATTACATCTCGGAACACTCGGTATATACACTATATTTTATTTATTGTATTATACAGTAACAACACTATCAATTTTAAATCATGTAATAATTTTCAAATATATTCTATAAAAAATGAAATATTTTCCTTACCTATTACAAGATTAAATTTTCTAAAAGAATACATTAACAAAAGGCAAGAGATTGTACATATTACCAAATATAAAAAGTAAAAAAAAAAAAAAAAAAAAAAAAAAAAAGTTAAAATTAAGTCCAATCTTTAAATACTAACCTAGTTGATCCAGTACTGTTGGCACGTAATAATGAGCTAGGTCTTCCTTCACCTCTCTCAGCACTTAATTGTGCCATATGTCTACGCAACAGTTCCAGCTGTTGGTTACATTTATGATTTTGTTCTCTCAGATGTTGATTTTGAGCTTCTAATTCCCTCAGCTTATTAGTAACCCATTCTTTAATACGAGCTGCTTTTGCCTCAACCTGTTTTGCATCTTGTAGTCGCAGTTGTCTCTGTTAACAAAAATAATCATTATACATTTTATTTCTTAAATAAAATCTTATCTACATTTGTAGTAATAGTAATAGATAAGAGAGTATTGATTTATCCCCCAAATTGTATAAATTAATTTCAAGAACTGTTATTGTAAAAAGTGAAGAGTGGGAGTGGTTTCCCATGAAAAGTTTACTTAATAAGTAAAAATTAATTATAAGTTTCACAATGCGAGAACAATTTTCAACCCTTATAAAGTTTTAATTACCTTCCAAAAGTATGTGTTTACCATTTCCTAACAAAACATTTTATTTTATTATCTAAAAAATAAGAGTTGAATTGTAAATGATTTTCAATTTTCATTATAGATAATATTTATTATTATAGCTGTATTTTTAAACTTTCTAAAAATTGTCATTCCATCAATTGTATCTCAAAACTGCAATGTAAGGGGAGGCCAAAATCTACTTCAGCTAGAGCACTATGATTGAAGATAAATTAATTTAAAATATGAATTTTGATAATCACGCATATAATATTATAAAAATTGAATATTTCTATTCTATTCTCCCTTATATTTTTAATATTTCTAAATTGTTTTTAGACAATATTCTTTTAATTTCTTAACAAATAATTACATTTTTTTTCCATAATTACATTATTTTTGCAAATGTATTTTTTTCTATTGAAAATGATTTATCTTAAAGATAATTTTGGATGAAGAGTTAATGTAATATTAATGAAAAAATCCTTAATGTTCAGTTTATCCTTCTTGTTCAATGAAAGAATTTTAGAGGATAAGCTTTAGATACTATAAATTGTTCAATAACATTTGATCTATCAGTTTTTTCCTTGTGTAAAAAAATCTTGATGTTTGATTTAGAAAAATACTTGTTGATTCAGGTACTGAATTTTTGTTTTAGATATGTACAATCTTTGTTATACAGAACTAAATTAAATATATTTTTGTTGGGGGTATTTTTTTTTAAAAAAAGCAAATTTAAAGAAATGATTATTTTATCATTTTTTTTGAAAATTTTAGTTTTAATGAACTAGTATTTATCTTGTTTACAAATTTGGTTGATAGATTTAATTTGTAGTTCATATAATATTGCAGAAAGAAGTTGATCTACTACATAAAGGTATAATCTTTAACAATGCAACTAGAGACCGTTTTTAATTAGAAACTAATTTTTTTTCTTTATATTTTATTTAATATAATAAATTGTAGTATATGAACAAATTAAATGTCTAAACATAAATTATTAACTTTACTACATAAAATACAAAAATAGATTCGGTCTGTGACATCTGAGGTAAAAGTGGCATAAGTCTATTTGCTTTCGTGGAAGCAGAGATGTAAAATATACAGCCAGTCCTTCAAAGAACAGAGTACAGATGTCACTTATAGGAGTTAATATAACCTGAATTTGTGTAGAACTGGCATGCTTACATTCAACCATATATCAAGCTAAATAAAGAAAACAATAGGAAACCACTTCATTAGAATAATGGAATTAGATGCTAGTATCTCATTTTCAGGAATGACTTGTGACGATTGCACTCATTATGATAATGAAATTTAACAATATTCATACATATTTACTTTATAATAATATAATTACAAAATATGTAATTAAATAATTTGAGCAATAGGAGCTATATTAATTAAGTGATTGTTAAAATGTTTCCTCTTTGGAGCAGTTTGAAAGGATTTTTAAATTTTAAATATGACTTGTCTTTCAACATAATAATGGCTACTTTTAAGTATTATATAAATTTTACTTATTCAGATTATCAAAAATCCCTTTTGGCATAAAAAGAGAAGACGGAGGTAGATTTCAACGGTGCTAAATAGGGGATAAAAAAGATTTCCAACTTACAGTTAAGAAAAACTTCAAATGTGCTCAATACGACAATGGTTGCAAGTAAAAAAAAAAATTCCACATGTTTTGCATACAACAAATCCTATCTTCTTACAATTCTAGCAACAATTTGGTCATCCCTTGCCGTAAGGGTAGGCCATATCAAAAATTGTTTCAGACGAACATTTTAGGTAATTTTTAGAGGGCTAACAACCACTTTAAACTGACTCAATACTGTGGCTATAAAGTGAGGTATGATTTTTTTTGCCTTCGATACCCCATTTTCCACTCCCTAGGCCAATCAATGGTTGGTGATATAAAAACAATTTACTTTGATAAGTTTTAGGCCCTTATTAAAAGTACAGTAGGAACTGTAAACAAATTTGATATTTCACTTAATGAGTAAGTTATAGTGACATTTTGATTTTTGAAAAAGCCATCCCCATTTCTAACCCCATGGTCTGATTTTACCTATTAACAAACTCGACTGAGATTTTGGGTCGTTATATTTTATGTATCAATTTGAAAGTGATTGGCTCAAAATTACAGCAGTTATCTTGTCCACAAGAAAGTGAACTGTATATATATATATATATATAACGTTTGAACTGAAAGTGAATTTGGTGTCTGGGGGATGTGAAATGTGAAGATATGTCAAAATTTTCTGGAAGTCGAATCATTAGTACCTATTTCATAGTAATAGCTTCTTATGAAATCTACAAAAAATTCTATATTTTTAATTGTAAATCAGTTTCCACAACAAACAAAATTTTGGTAAATTATTTTGGTAAAATATTGTGTGCTATTTCTGGACCTTTTATATAATAAATTTTGTTTTTTTAAATTTAGAACTGATTTACATAACTTGTCCATTTCATTAACTGTAAAGTTTCAAAGATATGATTATTACAATGCTCACAGAAAAGTGGCTGAATATTTTTTTTATAACAATGAAAAATATGCATTTTTGAACCATATCAATCAGTAATTAAAATGAAACAAGGATATTGTTCCCTTTGAAATTGTTTTGCAAACGGACAACAATAGAATTGTGAGTAAATAGACTGAGTTATTTAAGAATATAGATTCTATTAATACAGAGTTCTATATACAACTTAAATATCACAAATATGATGGTTAATAAGCACTCTTCAGTTATCTGTTAATGGACCAATACTTATTAAATCGGGCGATGATAACGCGAAGATGTTTTTCGCCCTCAAAAAACCCAGAAAAAAAAAACTTATAAAAAATGGTAATGGATTTTTATGTTCAGAAATTTTGAAAAAACTACAATCAATTTACCACTAGCTAGTTCTCACTTTCACTTGCTTACCCCCTCTCTATCACCCCCTCTCTCTCTCTGTGTGTGCGCGCACGTCTCCCCCCCTCTCTCACTCTCTCTCTCTCTCTCTCTCTCTCTCTCTCTCTCTCTCTCTCTCTCTCTCTTTCTGTGTGTGTGTGTGT
>JAAAKQ030076584.1:0-15220 GCA_010016005.3 Zanna intricata | reverse complement strand
TGTTAGGGATGTAGGATGTAGGAAGTATACTGAAATGAAACGACTGGCATTTGATAGGGAATCTTGGAGAGCTGCATAAAACCAGTCAAATGACTGAAGACCAAAAAAAAAAAAATAATAAAATCTAAATAGAAATCAACCGGAATTCGTTGAGCTACGACAAATTAAAAAAAGAAAAATAATTAGATATAACACAAATTTCCAAATGCATTTAGTACAGTTTGGTAATGTTATTTGTACAAATAGGTATAATTTTATTTATTTAAAAAAAAAATTTCTTGACTATATTATCCAGGATTTAGGCTACTTAGAAAGAAGATAGACTTTTTTACTATTCGGCTCTTAGACTCTTTTACTATTCATCTTTTTATAAGATGTTTTAAAAGACGTAATTTTGTTTCTTTACTTTCTTTGTAACACATCCCGTTTTGAATGGTTTTTTATATATATTAAATATTTGCTATTAGGTGGAAATAAAAAAATTAAAACACATTTATTGTAAAATATTTTTTAGTACAACGAAAATTTTATTAACCTAGGGTATATTGAATTAAATAAACAATGAAGATAAATTATTTTTCTATAACGATTTCAAATGTAGTTCAACTATAAACAAAAGGAACGGTTATGAAATTTTAATAACATTGCCTATACGCCATTTCTCAATACTATTCCGTAATTCCTTTCACCTGATTGGATGAATACTGTTAAGATTCGTTCGTGCATATCCCTTCCTTATTGACGAAAATGCTTTATTAGAGAGAAAATAAAACAAGTTAGGAAACAATTTCAATCTAAAGCATTAATCCATTAACAAATAATAAAATAAATAAAGAACGATTCTCATAAATAAGTTGAAGTGTAATCAACCAAATTTAATTTTTCCATTAAACATAAAAAGAAAAATTATTTCAATATTCAAGTAATTTTTATATCGTTAATTTTAAAAACTAACAGATTTTCAATTACGATGGTCGTAAATAAATAAATAATTTTTGTACAATATGAAAATGGTTACAGTTATTTTTAAGCAGTAAACTGTTTTTAGATTTCAGTTATTTATTCTTTTAAAACTATTTTTTGGTTCAGAGTGAAATGCAATAAAATTATGTTTCTGATTATGAAATATTTGTAGTGTTATTTTGGTTTAAACAATAAAATTATCTTTGGCTTTTTATTTACCATAGCCGCAGATATTTTTCCATTTAATCATCAGATTAGGTTTAAAAATAATGATACAAGTATTTTATTGAAAATTATACAAGATGTAAAAGAGTAATATGACTTATTCTATTCTTGTTGGTTTGACTTATTTATTTACAGAAAAAATAATGGCAAAACAATAGTTACTATAAACAGGATGATAAATAAAAGTAAATGTTTCTTTACAAATAAAAAATTGAAATAGTTAATTATCAGTTTCAGTTTGAAATGTATCCAATATGTTCTGGAGAAAGCTTCAAGGGTCATTTGTTTATATTTGACAACGATGATCTTCTTTTAATTAACTTTGAACAGTAATAAATAAACTTTTAGGAAATTTGGATATTTATGGTTTTTGGTTTAGAATAAATTTTTCGACCTCAGTAATCAATTCATAATTCAGTATCATCTGAAATAAAAAAAAAAAATAATCTGATTTACATCAAGTTCTATTAGAATGTAGATAAAAGATTCTAAATACTTATCTATAAAAGATAATCTCGTTTCTTAATTTTACAATGAGCTACATCATATTCTTTAAACCCAAATTTCTTAAGCAACCAAATATCATAAAAAAATATGTTAACCATTGTCTTTGTTTCTTGTTTGTTTTGTACATGTATTTTAGGAGGAAGGAGAATTTTTACCCTATCGGCACTTCAATCTTTAGATATGTTGTGTAACCAGAAGATTAAAAAAAGTCCTTGGGACAATCCGAGTTTAAAAATAGTATATGATACAGATCCCGACATCCTCGATATGTACGTGGTCTAATCTATATCCATAAAAATAAAAATTGTGATGAAAAGATGAAGGATAAGAAAAAAGGTTGCTTGTTAAGAAAGAATGATTGCCCTTGGTTGAACTGTAACCGAGACAAACAATCCCTCCCAGAAAAAAAAATTAGATCTAACTAGAACGTTCCCAGGTTATTGTAATGTAATGTATTATAAATCTGAAACAAAGCCAAAGTATAAGAGAAAATAGGGTATATTTATGTAGGGGTTAGGAGGAAGGAGAATGGTGGGGTTTTTATACGGCCTGATTCCTTTCTTAATATCTAAGAGAGAATTAAATAGGAAAATCTTGCTTAGTGAGTAATATCTGAAATGCCTAACCGTAATTAGAACTTTCTGGATGAAAGGTGGAATCGTTACCACTAGATTACCAATTCTGGTGTAAATATATATTTACTAATTATTAATTAGCTTAAAACATAAAAAAAAGGTAAAGTTATTAAGAAATGTAGATTTGTTTATAAACAAGCAACGAGTAATGCGATTCCATTTAAGGTATAAATATGCACCTGCAGGTATACATTGTAATCTTTTATTCATTACAGCAAACTGAGGGTAATGGAAGGTGAATTATTAATGTAGTTATTACTCAGAAGTTGAGTGAATAGGAAAGTGATCTATTATTATTATTACTACTAGCTTGCTAATAGTAGGCTTCAATGTTACATTACATCGGTGACATCAAAATTTACTAACGTAGGCTTTATAAGTAATAAATGGAAGGGTTAAAAAGTGATGAAGTCCATCTAAAATTACAAAAGATAAGATGAAAAATTCACTGACCCGGTTTAAAACACTAATACCGGTTTCTGATGTGAATCGATATCTCATTCATTCTCTATTATACATTAAAACTGCTCTAGTGCGTAAAATTAAAGATGAAGACAGTCTTTAAAGATACTTATAAAAAAATAAATACTAAAATTCAAAGAAGATGAAAAAGAAAACTGTTATAGAATTCTGTATGTGATAAGCAAACGATAATTAGTAGTGCTTATGAAACTTATAAATTAGTAGCGCGATCCCAACTGCATTTTTTGGTCACAATTTATACCCTTTGAGTACCCTGGAGAATGAATGTATACCATAAGTACCCCAGAAATGGTTACCGTCTCTTCAGTCCAGTCTATTGTGGTATTAAAGGTTTTTTAAGAAATTAAACTTCTTTGTACTTATTTACGGCAAATCTCCCAAACTTCTGTGAAACTTCTAGTGAATTAAAATTTTGTCCAACTTTAATGAGAATTAACAAAAATGGATTCATGACGTATTAAAACTTATTATTTACTACATTACATAATAATTTGAAAGACAATTGATAAATATAAACAAACCACTTTCCAACTATTATTAAGAAAAAGCTGATTTTTACATATTTTACTTAAAATCGACTTGGAGAAAACAATGTCATATAGTTTACAACTAAAAAAAGATCCTTTTGGAATGTGTTTTTCGCTTCTATTATTTACTTAAAATGTAATCCTAGTCATTTTTCTCAATATTCCACTCTTATTTTTGTAAAATCCTCCAAATGCACTTAAACATTTTTAGTTTTTTTTTATCTTCTTACTGATACAAGGATAATAGAATTAAGAAAAATTTCCCAAAGTGTATCTAGATCATAAATAATAGGTACTATAAGAGAATATATATTCCAAAGAAAAATAATTTTTTGTAGTAAATTGCAAGAGTTAAGCGGTATAAAAAAGTCGAATTACATGAAAAAAATCGCAAAAAATGGCTAATTCTTGAAAAGAAGTTGAACGTTTTTATAACGGGTGTTACACAAATTAGCTAAGAAAAGTACACGTTACATAAGGAGAAATGAATCCAATTTTTTTTAGTGTCACTGATGAAAAAGGTTTTTTTTTAGTCTCACCTGACTTTAAAACGGTTTCATTCTTGTTCTGTCATACAAAAGCTTATTTTCTATTTTCTCATTTTTTAAATTTATATTTAAAACATCAATAAATGACCGAAAGGATTTTAATCCAATAGCTTGATAAATCTCTTTGATACACGATGTTTATCAATTTTTAAAAATTCTTACACTTAATTTCCACAACTGTAAGATTAGTTTGTTGGAACAGTTAAAAGATTGTGTTTTTTGTTTGTTAAGTATATCTTCAGTGGATGAGATGAATGAATTGTAGCGTGCGTGAAAAATGCCAATGCCTGACCATGATTCAAGCCCGAGAACTCCGGATGAAAGGCCGAGACGCTACCACTCCGTCACGGAGGCCGGCAAAAGATTGTGTGTTAAGATATTTTATCTTATGAACCATTGATGGAAAAAATGATTTATTATGAAACATAATAATACTTAATTACTGTGTAATTTAATTACAACCTTTTTTTTTTACTTTTTTTTTTGAACAACTTATGGTTTGTATTATGCGGAAATGTTGTCTAATGATTGAACCTACATTCCAAAACGCGTCAAGGAAATATACATTTCATTCACTTAATGATCTAGATAAAGAGACATGTAAATAAAGTATTTCATAAAATGGATGGATATTTTCTATGCAGCTACGTATATTTCTGGAGAATGATTGTACTTTTTTAACCGAAGTTTAGGATTCCGAGAGGTTTTTTAATGAAAATTTTTCTTCCAAAATGTTAAATGCGATAATTGTAATTACATTTTATGACACCATAAGGCAGAGGTCTTCAATTTTTTTTTATCCTCGGGCCAATATTTCTATCTCGCCGAAGTTCCAGAATAGCAATCCAGTACAAACAATATTTTAATCGAATATACAACAATTTATGTTGTTTTACAATTATACTGCCGTTCTAAGCCAAAAGAGCGTATCTCAATACCTCAATACTTTTGAGCCATGAAAAGATTTTCTAAATTTGTTACATCTCTTTGTGTGATATTATTGAAGCGTGTGTGAAAAATGCCATGCCTGACCGAGATTCGAAACCGGAACCTCCGGTTAAAAGCCGAGATGCTACCACTCGCGCCACTGAGAAAATATATCTTATGTTGTAATTTATTAACTATCAGTTATATCTTTTACTTATAAAATTAAGTTGTTAAAAGTATTATTTAAGGGGAAAACTGAGAAAAGCTCATTTAGCTTAGGAAATTCTTAAAATGTTATATATCCTTAAAATTCAGTTCTCTGAGATTAACAACAGTTTATTTTTTACTAACTCGAGAAATAATGAATGAAATTAAATAAAGCGAAGTACCGATATCTAGTGTTTTTTATTTTAATTTTTTCGTATTTCATAAATCCACATGATAAATTTTCATAACTAATTTTTTTGAATGCACGGATCACAAAAACTATTCTGAGGCGGGCTAAAGACCCATGACCCATGCCATAAAATATAATAAATTAGCTACGATTAAATCTGCACTATCTTTTGTAATCTTTTATTAAATTAATAAAAAATTATGCCGACCTCCGTGGCGCGAGTGGTAGCCTCTCGGCCTTTAATTCCGGAGGTCCCGGGTTCGAATCCCGGTCAGGCATGGCATTTTTACACACGCTACGTATCATTCATCTCCATTCTCTGAAGTAATGCTTAACTGTGGTTCCAGAGGTAAAAAAAATAAAAAATTATAGATTTTCTTTATGTTTATTTATATTAAAACGGAAGAACAGAAAAGGCCTAAATTATGCACATCCTACCTACTTTTGGTATCTATCCTTATATTGGTTTGGTACTCATTACAAGCGGTAAACCAGTCTTAATCATTTTAAATAGATTTAAACAGTTTTAAACATCGACAATCCTTTAACATACACATCTCAACTACTGAAAAACTTTACCAAAAATTTGTAAAATACATAGTGATTATTAAATTTCTTTATCAAATTAAGCTTAAATTTTAATGTCATCGAATATATATATACATACTAAACGTTTTTAAAGGTTAAAAAAAGAATAGCAGTTTAAATCACTAGGTTGCTGTAGTAGTTGTGACATACAAACATGAAACCGGTAGTTATTATCACACATCAAAAATATTATTTATTTGACATTTTTTTTTTTTTTATAATCTCGTCAGATAACTTAAGAAATAGGTCAACATATTACTAAATACTCAAATTATAAAATCTAATAAAAAAAGTTTGGTCACTTTTTTAAAATATAAATATTATGTTTAACCTAGTTATTTTTATCGTGCATTGTTCAAAATTATATAACAATTAGTAGTATCCCAATTTAAAGACAAGAATTTGATACTTTAGGTCAGAAGCAACTGATTATTTTAGTGGAAGCTTGCATATTAAATTCTGTTTAGCAAAATACATTGATTTTAAGCTGTTACAAAATCACCGAAATAATGATACAAATGACCTCAAATTTGATGAACGGTTGAAAGTTAATATTATTATGAGTAATATATATGCTAAACAATACACAATGAAACCTCAATAATTCAAAATAAAGAAGAAAAAACAACTGGATTTTAGTAAAATTTGCTTAAATTTTCGTTAAACGTAATTTAATTTTAAATGATTAAATAGTGTTATATAACTATAATTAAATAATTAACACAATAAAAAGCGTTTATTACATAAAATTCATTTTAATATTTTAGTTGAACAATTATGTGCTAAATTGACGCATTACACTGGTGTTAACTCTAGTAGGTCTCCGACTGAACGATTTGTATCGTTAACTTAGATACTTCATCCACTTATAAAATTACAGCGATTAAGAGGATAGTTATTTCTTTTAGAACCTTTTCTATGGATGTTCTTTAATTACGAAGAAATAGATTCTTTAGGAATTTCTAAAAAAATAAAAATAAATAAATAAATTATCCGTTACAGCATATATTGTAAGTTGATCAAAGCAAAAATATCTCTGATAAAAAATGAGTCACTTCTATCTAGGAAAAAAATCCAATCCTTTGAGAAACTGTAAGCTTAAAAGTATAATATCATGTTTATCTTGTCTTCATGAGGATTTTGTATTTTATCTACACTTCTAAAATATACTGAAAACTTGTACTTGATTTGTTTTTGAGCCTCGATGCATTATTAGGAATATTTTGGTACGTAACATTTCTATTGCTCTTTTAATATCAGAACAAAAGTTTATGTATGTCTTCTTCATCAACTCACTAGCGTCTCTTTCAACAGTCCCATCCTTACTTCATTTTGATATTGTACCTAACAATGATTTCTTCTACGCTTTATTCATTAATATTGATTAGTCATCATCATTTTCAGCATCTTAATTCATATAAATCATTACATAACCTTACATTATTCTCCTACTTTTATTAAATCCGGGTTTCCTAAACATAGTAAGCTATAATATATCGTACTTATGAATTTTATTTCAAAACAAGTCTTGGAAAAATAAAAAACTGACATTACCTTAACAATCGTTTAGATTGATGGTAATCTGAATTCTATTTTAATTGTATGATCTACAGTTTTTAATAATTCGTAAATCTTATAAATATATAAAAATTATACTGTCTCTTATAATAATATTCGTTATTAACAAATTGCATAAAAATATTTAAATTAACGGAGAATTGTTCCTTTTTTTTTCATTAGTTTTTTTTGTTATTTTCAGATTTGAATTCTAGGTAATACCAAAATCCTATCGAAAAGTATATTGGAAATTTAATATCAACCTTTAATCATTCTTTTCTGCCAGAAATTTTAAGTTCGAACGTAGAATATGTGTTGGATATAGACGTAATCATTTGGTTATGTTTCAAAAATTTCTCAAAACAGTTTTAAAGACATCTAGAATTTTTGGAATTCAGAATGGTAGGATTTATTAAAAAAAAAAATATCCAATACTTTTGAAATAAATAGCATACTCAGAACACTGTTAAATGTAAAATATTGAATAAATACTTTTAATATTTTATCTCAACCAGAGTAACAAACAATAAATTTAAAATCAAGTCTGTACACGTTTTTATCTCCTAAGGACTGAATAAGGGATAAATCCTTTTTTTACCAGTAGGAAATAACCTAAGGAAAATTGTGCCATATTTCGAGTTTCCAGCTGTATCCATCTAAGCACTACATTTACAAACTCTTTAAAGTCGTAAAATAATAAAAATAATTGTCCTACTTTTTCAAAAGATCCAATAAGAATAACTATTCCAAATTTTAGTCTCCTACCTACTAGGAGATAGAAAAATTATTAATTAATGACTTAGTGAGAACTTATCCTATTCAATGATTTAGACAGATTATATATATATTTTATTGATGTTGATCACTATTAAAGAACTTTGAAACTACAAAATCAAAACACGATCGATATATAATTTTTTCGTGATTCTTTTTTTCTATTAAGAGTATGAAAATAAACTCTCTTGCTATTTACATGAATTCTCAATAAAAGTTTTAACGTGAATTTGGTATATAATTTTTTTTTCTTTAGCAATCAGATTAGACAATCCATTTATTAAACGGTTCATTCACTATTTGATTCAGATCAGTTAGTACAGTAAAATAATACTACTCGTACAACAGAAAACCGCAAAAATTACCACTATAGAAAATGTAGTTTAAAAAAACTCTGTTTTATTACTATTATTTGTATTATTATAATACGAAGATTTTATGAAAGTATCTAATTACGTTAAGCTCAGTAATGCTCAAAAAAAAGATTTTATTCCGTAACTGTTGCCTACTAAATTTATGAGGCATAAAAAGTAGTAAATACCGCATTAAATTCTACGATATTATAAAATGCGTTTAATAATATTTTAGTTAGCCAAAAGAACAATTTCTTAAATGTAAAAGGCACATTTAAATCTGAAAATATATTTTTATTAGTCTGCTTTTCCAACTGTAATTGTATTAACTAATCTGACATAATCGTGGATACCGGTGTTCTTTGGTGGTTGGGTTTCAATTAACCACACCTCTCAGGAGTGGTCGACCTGAGATTGTACAAGACTACACTTCATTCACATTCATAAATATCACCCTCATTCATCATCTGAAGTGTAATGCCTTACGTTACTTCCGGAGCTAAACAGAAAAAGAAAGAAGAAATTGTTTTATTCTAGACATTTTGAAGAATTAGACTGAAAAACTACGATTCCTGGAAGAAATTTATATGTATTTTTAAGTAAATGTGAACTCTCTTTAGCTTTTTTATCTTAGATACGTAATTATTTAATTATACGTAATAGAATTATCAAATACAAAGTATATAAAAGATATAGAAGTTAGTAAATATTGAGGGAGAACTAAATAACAAAGTAAAAGTAGGTTGAAATTCATAAAGATTTTCCTCTCGAGTATTTATTAGCTTTTAAATAATTAAACAGAAATAGAGTACACTATTTCATACCGTCAGTATTTAGAAAAATAGCTTTCTTCAAATCCTAAGCATAAAGATATAAAAATTTTGTGATTCTATTTTTAAATTCTTTCAAACGATTGACTTAATACAGTTTTTTTTTCTTATTGAGGCATTATCATAACGGGAATGGTTTTTTATCGTTACCAGAAAGTTAGGTATAATATAATTCAAACTTTAAGTTTAAGGAATTTATTACTATTACACAGCCTATCGATTTTTAACAATTATAGATTAATTTTTCTGTAAATAAATACATTATTAAATTATAACAACTTTAAAAATTATAAGAAAGTTTAATATAATAAATATTCTCCATGAAAATATTAATTTTATAATTTAAAACCTTTTTACTGTTTCAATTTGGCATTGTCCTTATATTTTACTAAATAAGGGATTATCATGGTAGATTTATTAGTCTTCTCTAACATGCCAGAAGCAAAGCATGAGTTTATTTTTAATTTTTAAAAACATTTTCCAAATAAATATCTCAAAATATGTTAGATATGTTTATAATTAAGTTTTATAACAATTTTAACACACTTTAGTTTCCACAGGGTGGAAAACTTTTGCAAATTTTATCATATATTTTACAAATAATGAAAGAAATCATTTCAAAATTAAAAATAATTTTTTTCTTTGATATGAAAATGATAATTGTATAAAAAAAAAAAAATAAACAGTAGTAATAGTAATTCCAACTTTATTTTAGGAAAGCAATTAAATTTGGAGTTTTATGCGAATTCTAGGGAATTATCGCAACAATGTTCAAGGGGATATAAATAATTATATTTGAAATTTATATAAGTAAAAAAATAAATTAATTAAATAAAAATTATAAATTTTATTTGCCCATCTCCTTGGCCAAGTGGTAGCAGCTCGGCCTTTCATTCGGGGGTCTCAAGTTAAAATCTTGACCAGGCATATCTTCTATACGCTAAAAATTTCCACTTCCATATTCTCACGTACACACATTTCTCTTTAGGCGTCTGTGATGAATTAATTCATGAAGTAAAAAGAGAAATAAGTAAGTATAGGTAATAACTTATAAACCAAATCTAAAAAGAAAATTTATATTAAATTTAAATAGAAACCAATCTGTGGTTAAATTAAGGAATGATAGAATAAACTGAAATCCATTGGAAAATAATGAAGTAAACAAATCAGATTAACGTTATTTAATTATTTTAAAATGTTGGTTTCGACAAAACATATTAACTTTGTTCATTTTTTATGTAAATATAAGAATTAAATAATCAATAATACGCTCTGATTCGGTGGAACTATCTTAACAGAAAACATTTAATAATTTATTAACGTGATAATTTTCTAGCAAATTCATCTGGGAAGAGTTATCAGTGTAAATATGATCATTACTGAAAATTTATCGTGGACTTTTGAAACAAGTAATAAAATAAATAATCAATAGCGTAGCATACAAACAAACTTTTTTGTGGGAAACTTAATTGATGTGTAAGCATATCGTTTTTCAAAAAAATATCAGCTGCCAAAAAAAAAAAAAAAAAAAAAATGCTAATATTTCCCAGAATTTTAATAGTGCTTAAAAATTTAATTCACCTTATAAACTTACTTTTTTCCCTATAAATTTTATTTATTTTGATATAAGAAAACATTTTTTGTTATAATTTTGTAATTTATAATGTTTTAAATCTGTTTACAAAATGTAAACATAAATTTTTGCTTTTTACCATTTTTGAATGTATTTTTTTTTTCAGTTGTTTCAATAATATTTAGCACAACTTTTTATTTGTATCTTGAAATTATCTGTTTCATTAATTATGAAATTAACAGTCATATGAAATATGAATATACAGTCATACCTGTATTTATGATATTAGTATCAAAAAGACATAGAAATAAGTATATAAGCGATTTGTTAAATCAGTGGCAAAATGAACAAAACCTCAATCCTAAGCTAAGAAAATAAAACTGTCTTTAAAATATAATAAAAAGTATTTATATTCAAATTACAATAATTTTCGAATTAACACCAAAAAAATTATATTTTTTAAATATAAAAATGTCTTATAAACCTCCTTACAAAATAAAGTCGCCTTTCCATTCTAATAACTCCTAATGTAAAATTATAAAGGAAATAAACAAGCTATTTCGATTAAATGTTACAAACGTTTATTGAATTTCTACGGGTGAATACGGGTGCGGATTTTTTTTATTCCTAAATGTGGGAAAAAATGTTATAACTATTTCTACTTAACTTTTCATTTAGAGAGATTTCATATCGTTAAGTGTTGATCAATTAATACTTAATAGTAAAAATAATAAAACTCCTAGTTATAAGGATATTTTAACTCCTAATCTTCCGATAGAAAATTGTACACATCTTGATAAGACCTATTTTGAAAATTCTTATCGAAAGTTTAAACAGAAAAATGTAGATAACACATAGCCACCACCCCCACTCTTAACTGAATTAAAAAAAAAAAAAGAATGTATAAACTTTTTCCTAATTCACAAGTTACCACATTAAAATTATTATAGAAAAATATAAAGACAAAAAGAGGTTAAATATTATTATCACATTTGTTTACGTACAGAATATCAAATTTTTTTTATGAAGATTTTTGTATTCATGGACTAATTTAAACTAAAAAGTCAAAAAATGCAAAAAACATATTGTCATTTTTTGACAGATAACAATACTGTCGTTTCATAAAATGTGAGTACACGACAAGGTAAGGAAAATTAGAACATTTTAATTAAGCTTTAGAACTTTATCAAAATTGTATGAATCTGTAGTGAAATTTTTTTAAATAGTCAGGAAGCCTATCAAGTAAAAATACTTAAATATTTTTATTTGGTTTAAACTGATTACAATAAAAAATTCAAAGTTGTAACACAAAATAAAATATTAATTTTATTATTAATAAATTACATGTTCAGTTGTAAATCATAATTAAATAATAACAGTTACGTAATTTTTATACATTTGCATTATTAGTGATCAATTTTCATCATTTTTATGTTCTCATTATAAAGTGAAATTAAATTTATTTTACAATAATTTTCATCACCTGCTGTGAAACCTCGTAGTTATGACGAACAGCGTGTTATCGCGCCAATAAATCGCTCGATAACTCTGCTATTTACATTAATTTAACAAGAATATATTAATATAATTAAAATATTTGTTAATGAAAGGATTCATCCATTTTTACTAACTAATTTGGCAGTAAGCGAACTGCCAAGGATTATAATCACTATCTCTCAATTTACGCACGGTGCTTTACAACATTACTTCATCAACATTAAAATTTTTTGTTTAAATTTAAAATAAAAATTTTCCAACAATTGCGGTATGCAATTGAGTAAAAGTACTGCTCGCCTATTATAGACTGTACGAGACATATACTAACGTTTTGAAAACATTATAATGGTTAAAATAAAATAATTTGAATAAATATTTATTATATTTTATTCGAATAAGAAAATAAATTAATGAAAGAAAGAAAATTATAAAAATTGGAATGATAGTAATTTTAAATTTATTATTGGAAAAGTAATAAATTTAAGCTGTTCATACATATGAACCTAAAAAGTTCAACATTATTGTGGTTAATTTAAATTAAACAAATAGAGATTTTAAAGTTTAAATAAACATAGAGAAGAAGCATTTTAAAAGTATGGGCAGTATACCGTTCGTAAAAACTCTATCAAGAATAAAATTTATTTTCAGAAATAACTGGCTTTTAGAAAAAAAGTATGAATTTTTAAATAAAATATTGAAATGTTATTCCCGAAATTAAAATTATTTTACCCTTATAAGGAAGGCGTTCGGTGGAATGAGATTGAGCAACGATGATTTAGCCGAATTAACAAAAAGTAAACATAAATAGAGACTTGTTCTTATTGGTTAAATTTATTAAATATCAGTTAATTCTATGACCTTAGTCAAAAATCAATTAGGAAAATGATTAGAAAAAAATCACAAAATTCCTATATTTTAAGGTGCGAGTGTACTACCTCCTAACCATGGTGATAAAGGAGAATATCCGCACACCATATGAAAAATTTAGCAACAGATGCCATACTGTTCAAACTATGAAGAACTTTAATATAATATTGAGAAGTTGTTCTTTATTTTACAAAAAGCATGAAGAACACAACAATATTTCAAAATGAACAGTACGAAAAAATTATTAAATTTTTTTAATATATAAATAAGAAATAAATACAACAAATACAATCAAAAGAATGTTACAAATGCATTTATGCACTTTGTGCAGTGCAATGCAAGCATAACGAAACTGATGTGAAAATCTTGTGATTTGAGCTGACGTCTAAAATATACTCTGATATCACTTCAGTTTGGAAAAAAAATCTAGCCGGTAAAATTTTAATGCAAATAAAAAGTAATTTTTTAAGTTAGAACCTTTAATATTAAAAAAATAAATTCCATTTAATATTTCTAGTGATATTCTTGTTTATATTATTTTTTTTATAATCTAAAAAAATACGCCATGATTGAATTTTATTGTACAATATATCTTTCATCAAGGTAAAGACAATTTCTCGATATCTCCTTCGCCACTCACCTGATTAAAAAATTGATTTAACCGAATCACACAAAAATTCGTGTAGAATTAAAAAAATTTCAGGGATTATTAAAATTCGTTTAGAATTAAAAAAATGTCAGGGATTTTTTTTTTTTTATCAATACTTCCTCTCTGTTACATACTACAGTGCTAGCAAAAATAAAAAAAATAAATATTAAATCGCAGAAAATGAAAAATATTATTAAACTGGAAGTAGAATAATAATTCGTAATGGCATCTTTTACTTTATTTTTAATAAATGCAATAATTTTATTTTATTTTTTCTAATTAATGAAATGAAAAGCTGGGTACATATCATATAATTTTTTGCCATTTGTCATCAGTAGAAATCCTGTTCGTATTTAACTTCATTAAATTATCAAGAAGACAGTGTATGAGAGAAGATCGTGTCAAATAATGAATATTAAAAACGGATCGTTGATGTCAAAATAGTTAATACGTCCCCTTGGTAATCTAATAAAATATTTTGTACGGATCAGTAGAAAATAATTTACTTTACTGGCTATTCAGAATATTATAAATTACCGCATAATAAATAGCTGCACTACTACCATTTAATAAAAGCACAGCAACATCACTTCCCCTTTAATAATCGATCTCTTACACGACATTCTCCCACTCCATATTCACCACCATTCACGGCCACGGACGATCTTTATACTTTCTTCTCTAAACCACCCAGCAACCAACCCCTACCATTATTTCCACAAACCAATTCCGTTTTTGTAACGTACAGCAAGTAATTTTACCCTTTAGAAAAAAATATCATCCACATATACACAAATGCGCATGCTTGTCATATGGTGGGTCTAAGAGTGTGATGTATGTTGGGGTGGTCGTCGTATGGCGTGTATTTATCTTGTTAAATTAAATATGAGAAATTTCAAATTACTTTAAATGGATAAATTAATAAATATTTTATCACCAAAGAATCTTTGCTATTAGTATAATTGAATTCAATAATTAATTCTATAAAATTAATGCTAATGCATCATTTTATAAACGGTTTACTTGTTTTAAAAGAGACTAAAGCGTTACCTAAACTTAAAAAGATCACTGATCTTACGGATAAAAATATTGTTCTTTAATGTCAAATTATTCATGGCGATCTTAGTTAAGTGGATATTAGTTAAGGCGATTCTTCGTTAGTTGAAGAGATCATTTGTTAGTCAGCTATTGTGAAGGGTATTCTGCACTTCATTCTATTACACATACAACACACACATATACACACGCGCGCACACACACACACGCACACACACACACACACACACACACACACACACACACACACACACACACACACAC
>JAAAKQ030076573.1:0-10052 GCA_010016005.3 Zanna intricata | reverse complement strand
TCCTATAATAGGAATGAGATTTATGGCATAGTGTTATTTGTAAAGATAAAATATTTTTAAACACAGTTCATACTACGTTCTGTATAAGATGTATTAGATGATCTATGATTGGAACAAACTATTGTTATTTAAAAATGTAATTAGAATCAACTGACATATGCAAACATTATAATTACTGGGTTTATAATTTTAACAATCTTTCCTTTAATTTATTCATAAATGTAAACATATATAATGAAACGTGAATAAAATAATGTAATGTAATGAAATATAACTAATCATTTCTAATTTATAACTATTTTTTATAGTTATAGATAACAGAACGGTCAGTACGTTTTATTTCATTTTTATTATAAAAAATGTTAAAAAAATAGTTTTGTATATAAGGTGGCAGAATTTTATTAAATATATTTTATTCAAATAAAGTATTCATGACAATTTTTTTTATATTTAATAAAAGTGAACTGTGCCATGATAATTGTTTAATAAATAAAATCTATATATGTTAATAATAATATTTTCCTAATACTGTTACTCAGGTGCCTTATCAGATCTATCAAGAAATTATATGCGTGTATATATATATGTTTGTATGTATATATACATTTAAATTAAAAATGTGTAATCTTTTTACCTTTTAATTATTTAATAATTAGGTAATGCTTATAGTTGTTACATGATTAGTATGTTTTATTTATTCAGAAGGAAAAGTAACAAATGTTAATAAAATATTAAAATATTTAATGAGTAGAGTTTTTTTTGAATGGTATAATGTGTATAAAATATTTTAAACTAATAAATGATTTATGCTGTATATTATACATAATTTCAATCAATTTTCATCATTACATGTATTTTTTAATCTAAAAATACATTATTTTGTAAAATTGCCCTTAATAATTATTTTTAGCTCAATTATTCTGATTAACGATTCATAAATATGTAATCAAAACAATGATTTGATATGGTGATACTGTACTTTTTTTGTGTTTATAGTAATGTGTTGATGATGATAATAATAATTTGTGATAAATCTGTTGCCAATGGTATAATTTGTCTTTGTATTATGATGATTATTAATAATAATGTTATTAATTCATGGGGGTTTTGGAAATAAATCCTTAATTTTTTTTACTACTTAATGTTTGTTTTTAATGAATTTTGACCTCTGAATTACTATGATCTGGTAGCATCTTTCTATGGAAAAACATTAACCAAAATATATATAAAACATTCATTAACAGTAAAAATAATTTTAAAAAGTAGTCACAAAAAGCATATTAAAGTAAAAAAGAAAATATTCAGAATAAATAGCAAATAAAGTGTAGTTTCACAAATAGTAATCATGAATGAGATTGTAAAGAACTCCCTGTATCCAGATTTCACTTAGCTTCTGCGAATTGTATCTCATCTAAAAGTTTATAAAAACTTAAAAAACATAAGTTTTAGCCTTATCTCACCATCCCACGTACTACTTCATCAGGTAGCTTATTGCATGTTTATATACAGTTTTTATTAATACAATTGCAATCTCTACTAATACAAAATTGAATGGATCAAAAGATACCATCAGTCTTAATTTTCTTTTTACTAGATAATGTTCCTCTTCTTCAAACTTTTATGAACTATTCTTTCAACCAATCAAGTACTTTTATGACCACTAGTTCCATCGTAACAATGGTTGTTAACTGTCTGATATACATATTTACATCAAGTTTAGTGTTCAAAACCCAGAATAGGAAATAAATGTCTTTGGAATTTGGTGTTGCATAAAAAGACTGAAAATTGAATAGCTTGGAAAGGTTTGAAATGAAGACAGATGAGGAAAAAAGTGGTAGACAGAAGAATTAAGTTGATAAATCACATACTGAGGCACCAGGTTAATTACTTTATTTATTGGAAGGAAATACAGTAGAAAGTAATTATTTTAAGGACTTCTATTATTTTTTTCCTGGGTGCACAATGGAAACGTCCCATCAGATCATCATCAGTGCCCAAACACAATATTTATGTAATAAACAAATATTAAAAATGAACTTAAATTCTAAACAATAGTAACATAAAATAGAAAGCATAAATGGAAAACACCTATGATGTATGCAAAAAGCAAAATAAAACTGAAATGAAAAATAACATTAAAAAGTAAGTTAAAGAACAATATTATAATCTGGCATATTCTGCACAGCATAAATAGATTTTATAATTTTTAAATCTAGATATAAAGGCCTTTATAAATCTAAGACGTTCAATAATATTGATACATTTTTGCCTAAGATATATCTGATATTGGCCCCTAGTTTAAACTTTTGATGTAATGCTGCATACAGACACAGTCCACAAGGATGTGGTGCACAATTACTGGGCTTGTTGATGTACCAATGATGATACATCAACATCATTCTCCCTTTTCATAATCCACTGCACAGATCTGACTGACTGTGATATCAACTCTTCCATAATTACAGGTAACTCAACATCAGTCAAATCTAAGTGAAAGATCTCTCTCCTAAGATTTAGCGTGTTGTGGGGCACCACTATCACTTGGGCTGTCCCTATATACTTTAGTGTTGATAGTTTTCAACACTGCTCTTCATTACAGACATCAATTAGTAGGGCACCAGTACTAAGCTTCTTTATTGATATCACATACCCACAAGCTGTTACAATTGATTTATTAATCACTCCTTAGTAAAGGATTTAGCTTCATTATACCCAACCTCAAGAAACCTTATGCTTTATATTTGACAACCTCCATAACATTTCCTGTTTTCTTACCACTAGATATATCTTTGGCTGACAAGTTTGATGGAAGTCTTTCCAAACCACTTTTTTTGTTGGTTTTTTCAAATGGACCAACAACCAATGAAAGATTGTTATCCGGGACTGGCATACTGTTCCCACAAGTACTGAAAATTTAACAGACCTCTCTAGCAAAGCGTAAACATGCTGGAGCTAGGGCTGCATGCAATTGGGTTTACCCTGGTACCCAGAGGACATCATTTGAAAATCACTACATAGAGCCATCCATCCATCAAAATTATAATTTCCACCTTGGGTTACGATCTCATCTCATAAGGCGTCATAACACCACCGAGTATAAGGCGAAACAGTGTACAATGTTGTTGTGTTGCTGCATAAGGGAATGTTGTAAATTGCATAGTATTCTTGGTGTAGTGTATGTGTACAGTGTAAAGAGTATACCACTTCAATATATAATAGGAAGAAAAGCTGCAGAAGTTGGTGCTGTAGGGTCGCCAACCTCGAAAATCTTAAAGAGTAAGTCTTCCCATCAAGGAGAAGTCTCGTGGTATAATGTACAGGAAGGAAACTACATTACGGAAATATAAAAGTTGAAATTGTTGAAAAAGTTCACAAAGATATAGAATATTAAAAATAATTGCATTTAAGAGGTTAACACAGATTAGAAGGTAACGTGAAATGCAGGAATAAATAAAAAGTTAATTCAGACCAGTTTGAATGGTAAAGCCTAGTATAGGAAATACCTGCCATAAAGATGTTAGAAATAGCCTGTACTGCCATTTCCATCCTGTACATTTCCCTCCTTAATTTTGATTTTATGATAAACCATTATTTGAGTACCATGGTAATTTTGTTACATTAGTAATTAAATTATACTAATGGTCTTATTGTGAAAAAGTCTGACCAATAATAATTTGATTTCATTTAGCAATCCAGCATGCTAACCAGCTGAAGTATAAAAATACAGGCTATTAAATCACATTTACATTTAGTTGATGAATGAAGACATCACAACAAAAGAAGACAACCTAATTTGTTATTGATTTAAAAAATTTTTTTTTTAAATCCACTGTTTGTAACACCTGAGGAAGATACTATGTACCAAAACAGCTGGTGTGAGTTTTTAAATAATTTTATCAAAAATCAGATAACATAGTTGTTCTTGTTGTCTTTTGTTTACATTTGCATTTGTTCAATTCAGATGACTAATTGTTTATCTTTTTCCTTCAAATATTATGTCTTGGCACACTAAATATTAAATTAAAACTTTTTTGTGGTCATTGAGACAAGTAAAAAAAAAAATTCTAAAATATTATGTAATGTACTTTTTATAAATACTTGTATATTATCTTCATTCAACCCTCTTTTCTCATAATTTAGTAGTTTTTATCTTCCAATTCCAACTATACGAAAAACTGGACTTTTAACTATATTACACTAATGAGCAGATATCCCAATAAATTACGGACTACAATAACATTCCAGATAAGATGCAAGGGAAGTTTTTGATATAATACAAAGGAATTTTATCATGCATTTCCTTTTCCTTTAATGTGACAAAATTATTTGTATATAGCAACAGTAAGAATATCAACATGTCTATTATCTAAGTTCATCGAGGGGGAGATCAAGATAACAAAAGATAACCATAAATTGAAAACAGATAGAAATACTACACTTTTCCAAGATCATTATTAGAATAAGTTTTAAAAAATAAAAGTGTCTAAAAAAATTAATATTTTGTGGAAAAACTTCAGAATTATCGATAAAAATAGTAAATTTTACAATGTTTTGGTCGCAAACCAGTAAAAGTCGAAAGTTGTCACAAATTCAAAAAATACTTATTACTCTATTCTTTCTCATGAAAAAACAATTCTTTGCAAATAACTAATATAGATAATATAATATAGAATTATTCAATTTGCCAATTATTATATAAACTAATAAAATAAAATCTTATTATTTTATTAGCTTCATTTTCTGAGTTAGCGTAGTTTTAAACATCACTGATGAATATAAAATTAAACAAGCTTTAGATGTTTGCAGTTGTAGTATTTGTCTTTATTTTAATTTACAGTTATTATTTAATTTAAACATTAAAGTCAAGTTTAAAGATATTTCATGTGTGAAACTTATATAAAACTGTTGTTATAATGCTGCTTAACATTATTATCCAATATTATATGGCTGTTGTTTTGTTTATTTCAAACTACTTACTTAAACTTTCTTAACTGGTTAAGAATTATTATTATTAATCATGTTTATTTAAATTATATCAACAACTAGAACGCCTAACGGTACAGATATTTTGGAGGAAAAAATGTATTTAGACAAAAATAACTTCATAAATAGTTAAGTTTGTTAAAAAATGAGCATGTTGAAAGAAAAAAACTAATGTAATTATTAATATGAAAAATGTTTCTTAAATAAATTTTGGTATAAATCTGTGACATCATACTGCAGCTACTCACTATTGTGACAATAGTATAATCTTTAAGATTTGGATATACGAATGCTAATTAAAATACAATAAGTCACGGCTAACTTTAGGAATAATGATGTCTTGTTGAGTAAGGATCTCAAATAGTGGTAGGGGTCGGGGGAGAAGCCAGACTAAGGAGTCACTCCTGAAAAAAGAACACTACTGAAAATAATTACTAAGGATGCTAACTAATAAATGGATAATAATATAGCATAAACTTAACCTGTGCAAGTTTTTGAGCTCTTTGCGATTATAAGTAATAGATAACTAAAGTTATAATTAAAATAAATTTCTACATTACTCTTCTCTTTTAATAAAATATTTACACCCAACTGCAAGTACCCTTACCTACTTCATACATATATATATATTTTAAAATATACATTTTATACAATAAATAATACCATCACTGATAAGGATTTGAACCCAAAACTTCAAATTAAGACATAACACAATAAAGGTAAAGTAATTTTATTTTTTTGGGCACTGGTTCTCAGAATGTATAGGAGAGCTTCTGGAGGTGATATGCAAACAGATACAACAATACAAAAAAAAATTATAATAAAAAAAAAAGCTGACAACATACTTGTAGGACTTTCCTATCACACGGCTTTTTTCTGATGCATGGCTTACACAAATAACTTAATTTAAGACATTTATCATTTTATTTAAATACAATATTTTTTTGTTTATTTAGTTTAATGATTCTAACTAAAACAGGTGCACATACCGGTATTTCATTTGCACAGGTGTGGCGGTATTAGTGGTCACTTTAAATAAATTTTTACACTCCAAATATTATTCATTTATTTAATTCTACCACTCATCGGTGACACCATAACATAGCAGAAGACTGCACCAATAGTCAAGCCGCTAAGTGGGGTGTGTAAGGAGGAGGATGGTTATGGTGTACAACAAGATGCTAATAGAAAATACTGCTATGAAAAAGACCCACTGTACTGCCTTCTGTGAGGTATAGCGTCATCCAGACAAGGGCAGTTTAGGTTTGTAACCACTGTCAGCAGGACAGGAACTGCACTGCTGAGGGGGCATGGTAGCCCATCCAGCCGTAAGGTCACATATGACGAGGACAGATAAGAACAAGTAAATGTCACACGGCAAATAAATTGATGGGTTTGATTTGAGTAACTGTATAAAGTTAAGTAATTTGGTCGATTCCGAACTATAAGGGAACTAGGTCTAAATTACCATTGTTGTGAGCAACATTTTTTAATTGGTGTGCTTAAAAGTAAATTACTGATAATAAATGCGACATTTAGTCACAGGCAGCTTGTATAAATTAGAAAACTAGGCATGGGGTTCATGCTTTCGCAAACTCGGTTAGCTACTTAAGAGGGCAGCAAGTAGGACAGAATGATAAGACATCTGAAAGAAGCCTACAGCGAAGGCAAAGGCCGAGTCAAAATTCACCGACAAAAAAGTCTATTGAGGTATTTGCATCGGTGGCATCCCAAACGAAACCAGGCTGATGACTATGATATATAATCAGTTCGAGGGTCAATAAGACGACTCCCAGAAACGTTCATCAGGGCTAGGAACAGGAGGGGTAGCATGGCAACCGGAATGTCAAAGGTGGGTGTCTTCCTCTACAGGGGTTGGGTTGTACTGCCTTCTACAACGTTTCAAAATTATTATTTTTTGGAGTGAGATGGAATTTAGCAAAAAAACTTTTACACAATAGATGTCTTTTTATAATTGTCCACAAAAATATTATTTTAAAAACTTTAACAAAAATCATCCCTTGTACTACCTTCTATAACTCTTCAAAATTAAAACCATTTTTAGGAATGGAAGTGAAATTTGACAAATAAGTGGTATGTGATATTTTCTATCACATATCTTTGTAAAGAATTTTCTGCTACAGTTACAATAAACTGACCTCGACCCAAATCTATGCTTAAAATTCAGCTGAACCAAATATTTCTTGAACTGTTTCGGGCATGCAGCATCCTCATTCTCACTGAATTTTTAGTCTTCACAAATACTATAATTAGTAATGTAAGTTAAGATATAATGTAACATTTCTTGTAAAGTAAATAAATGACTTTTTTTTAAATGATAAAAAAATCTATAAAAAAATTGTAATAAATTATTTTTATATAAGAAGATACTTTAAAAATATAGTAATTTTGTCTGCTTTACTACTCTGAGATGTAATTCTACCATTGTTCTAACTACATCTATCATTATTCTATGTAGATATATCTAATAGTATATACTTAATACTTCAGTGGTACACTATTGATCTGTAATTCATGTGAGTGGCACATAAAAACAAAGTTTGAGAACTGCTATTTTAAGTAAAATAGGCCTCCAAATTAGAGCGACAGTTTACATTTTTATATTCTTCAAGACTGGGTATGGAATTTAAAATAAGCAGTTATGTTCAATAATTTAAAAAGGGAGATGGAATAGGAATTTATTATAAAAGATGAAAAATCTGGCTAATCTGAAATAAGATAATGTAGAGGCAACATCAGGAACAAAAAGATACATAGAGGCATAGACAGGGATTTTAATGTGGTGTGTACAACTTCAAACCAGCAAATACAAATGCAACCACAGGCTAGCTACAAGTTTCAACATCACTCGATTTTCTACATCTCATATTGACATAAATTAAGACAAAAAAAAAATACAATTTATAAACGTTTTTTGAAAAGTCAAAATGTTCAAGAGCTATATTTTAATTTATGCAACGCCAATATTGTTTAAAGAAATTTTTTTTTTATTTTTAAATTGTACTCTTCCTCTATAAAATGTCAGCTTCAATCTATGTTAATAATTTTTATATAATTTCAAACAAAGTAGTGTTTGCTACAAAGGAACATATGAAAATTTAAATTAATTAACTCTGAAATGTACAAATCTTTGAATCTTTCTTAATTTTTTTCTAGTAACATTTAAAATGCTTAGAGCGGAAGTTATGTTGCCTATTGTCTCAAATCAAATCAGTTTGATTTGAGAAAGATTACGAGTTCTTGAAATCGGAAATTATTTTAATTCCAGAGTAATTTTATGACAAACTGAATATAAACAAACTACCTAAATACCACGTCTTTGGAAAGAATTTGATAACATAGGGTGGAGTAAAATGAACTTTGAATAATAATAGGGTTAAAATGTAGACAAAGATAATTCATAACAACTAGCATAGTCGACTAGGAGGCAAGCTCCAAGGTGTAAAAAAGTGAATCAAGTATACTTCTTATAGCAATCCAATTGTTTTTAACACATACATGTGTATGTTTATACACACAATAGTTGTTTTTACGATACAGTTAAAGCCATAATCGTCATTTAAAAAATTAAAAATCATTGTAAATTTAGTAGGAAATGTAATCCAGTTTTCAATTTGCAATAATTACAGTTCAAAAATCATCACTCAGATCGACCTAACATTAAGTTTTTTATCATAAAAAATATGTTTTATCTTACCTATTTGTCTCTTAAAACATCCATAACAACTTCACTGTAAAAATAATTTGAATAACAAAATATTAATTTTACAATTAAAGTTACTGAAATATTCAATGAGAAATATTTTTATCAAACAATTTTTAATTCTTCTCTTTTTTAACTTGCACTCTATATAAGAACAGTATTAAAAATATTGGCAGAGAAAAAGTAATCATCAATACTGGAACGATTATTTAGTTTGACAGGCAAATATATTACACGAAAAAATAATGTACGTAAATAATTTTATGAAACTCAAATAAATAATCTATGTTAACAGATATTATTTGGCAATGAATATCAGCCATAACCTGGAAATATTCTTAGAATTTGTATTTTTATAGTTCAGATTACTGTTGGCTATTAAAATTATAAAATAATGTTTTTATTAACACGCAAAACTAAACTAAAGTATAATGTTTGCATACTCATAATTTACTTACGTTGAGCGTAGATTTCATAAGGACATTCTTTCCGCAAGCACACTTAAAACACACGGTCCGGCCGTTTGTATTAGACATGTTTTTGAATTGACCGATTGATAGCGCTATCAACAGCACAGACAATGCTTTCGATTTCAACTTACAGTATCATAGGATTAAATTCGATTATGCGATGCAAACAACGGTGACCCGCATTGCATATCGCATATCTAAATACCCTTAAATGCATGTTTTTATATACCGCGGCATTCTGCTGTTATAATTATTATCGCTTTGTAGAACATAAAATCTTGAATCAGGGACAAAAAATATTACTTATGTGTTATCATTATAATAAGTTTATTTCCCAAAACTAACTTGTTTTTTATTACAAACAGAAAGTAATTATAAAACTCAGTTTTAATCGTACTAGTGACGATAATAAAGTTGATATTTAATTTCAATTTCGATATGCATAATTTACTGGGTTTTAAAAGCTGGAAATTGTTAAACTCCGCGGTTAAAATAAGATAAACTGTGGTCAATTTTAACTACTTTTTTAATTAATATAAAATTGCATATTTTAGTATGTTATTACTATACTATATTTTATTGCTTTAGTATGTTAATTGCGTATTTTAGTATTACATTTAATAATAATTAATTTGATCTCAAAAATCTACTATGAAATATGAATAGAAACATTAGAATAAGTCTACTTATTCTAATAACGATGGGACGAACACCCAGTAGTATTATCAGTATATAATAATTGTGTTAAAAAACTATCGATCTAAACTAAAACAAAAGTATGAGTAATCTTAAATATAAACAAAAAAAAAGAAAATGGATCTACAGAATTTTTTAATTTATTATACTTAAATCTATATCTACATTAAGTGCAATAC
>JAAAKQ030076562.1:0-15222 GCA_010016005.3 Zanna intricata | reverse complement strand
ACCTGAGATTGTACAAGACTACACTTCATTCACATTCATACACATCATCCTCTGAAGTAATACCTTACAGTAGTTCTAAACAGATAGAGAGAGGGTTTGTCTTATAGATAGAATATAAGTTTAGGTTGAAACTCTGTTGTATTAACACAGGTTTCCTAAGCTCTTCTAAAATGCAGGTAGGTAGGTAAACTGAAAAACAGAATCAGGTAAATTAAAATGGTCGTATGTTATAAGAGGAAAATACGATAATTTGGTGGTTTAATTTTAAATTTGGCAGTATGTATGGTAATCTAAAAAAAAAGTTCAGATCCTACTCTGGATTATAGTTGCCTATTAAATCACACAACTGCAGGAGAGATACGAGTATATCATTACATTATAATTTTGTTATGAAAGGATTGCTATCTTTGTTCATCACTGAAATTCAACTTGCCTCAATCACAAACAAAAACACACACACACATCACAGAGTATATTTAAAAACAAAATTAAAAATGTTGTGGCTTTCAGGCCACACAATCTTACTCTTTATTCACTCGCAAAAATAAAAACACATTATTATATTTCTAAATCTAACCTGTTTGTAGAATGATTGCACAGAAATTTTGTTCTTCCTTCCAATACATCTCAAATTTTCGACTGAGGCACACAAATACGAGATTCAATTACTGTTAACATGACAACTGAAGCTACTCCAGTGTCGACTGTTAGTCTTCGAGGAGGAGATTATATTATGTAGTTGCAACTGCCTCCGATAGATAGTATTTGTAGTCCTTTCATAAAAATGTTGTCCTAAAACCTCTGGAGTGTCTTGTGTAAATACTAACAAAAAAAGGGCTTTATTATGCTTTTAAACTTTGAGGCTTTAATAAACAACTTTTCTATGTAATAAACCGTATAACTAACTTAATTAAAATTTAATTGAATTTTTTTTATACACAATATTATTTCGTTGATTTTCTTTTAGATATTACTAATTAAATAAACCTTTTTTTATCTATCGGTCCCTTTCTCGATTTCTTCTTAATGCATTTTTCCCGGCTTATCATCAGTTCTTCTCTGCGATTTCTTTACTTTAGGCTTCTCACACCTTCAACATAGCGAAATTATCATGCCCAATCTATTTGTATTTGAATAAGAAAAAATATCTCCAATTTTATTTTTCATATGTTTTATAAATCTTCCTCTCGTTTTGAATAATAAAGTTATTTTATTTTCAGTTATTAATTTTTTTTTTTTTTTTTATTTATTTATTTTATTTTTAGTTATTTTATTCAGATTTTTATTCGTTTTATTAATTTAAATTTAATCTTTACTATTTTATATAAATATTATATTTACGCAATAATAGGAAATATAACCGGTTTTATTTATTATTTATAAATTTTATGTTTTTATGACGTAATTCTGTGATGAAGGTTTATTCCACAGTTTTCCTTGATCATTTTGGCTAAAGATTTTGGAATCCGAGAATAATTCGACTACCTATTCCTGACTTAATTTGTAACTACATTCTGCATTATGTACATTCATGTAATACTTCGGAAGAATATATGTTTATTTTGCATACTTTTTTTTTACATCCGGGACCACCGTTAGGTACAACTTCAGAGAGGATGAGATGAATAATTTGTAGCGTGTGTGAATATGGCATACCTGATCGGGATTCGAACCCGGGACCTCCGGATGGAAGGCTGAGACGCTACTACTGTACCGAGACGCTATCATGGAAGTTGGCTCATTTTTCATACTGCAAATTACTTACAACATTATTAGGATTCAATTTCTTAGTTAACTTAAAGTTTAACTAGATTTTTCTTAATAAAAAAAAGAAAAAATTACCAGAATTATCAGAAACTATGTACACTGGTATTAATAAATTATGACAATGATTAAATAATCCCACATCAGCGAAATATTAAAAATAAATAAATTTATAAAGTTTTTTTACCTCAAAATAATATATTTTTCACTTTGAGACCAAACTGGATTGGGGTGTACTGTAGGGTAATTTTAGGTAGATTTCATACCCACCGGGTTGGTCTAGTGGTTAACGCGACATCACAAATCAGCTGATTTCAAAGTCGAGAGTTCTAAGGTTCAAATACTAGTAAAGATAAAAATTTTTATACAGATTTGAATACTAGATCGTGGATACGGGTGTTCTTTGTTGGTTGGGTTTCAATTAACCACAATTCTCAGGAGTGGTTGACCTGAGATTGTACAAGACTACATACACTTCATTCGCATTCATACACATCATCATCATTCATCCTCTGAAGTAGTACCTTACGGTAGTTCCGGAGGCTAAACAGATAAAAAGAGAGAGAGGTAGATTTCATAAGAAACTACCTATTGTAATGGGTACCATCATTCTCTTCCGGAAAATTTCGACATATCTTCACATTTCAAATCCCCCCAGACCCCAAATTATGCTGTCTACCCCCGTCAGTTAAAAAGTTTATAAATATATATATATATTTATTTATTCCACTTTCTTATGAATTAGTTATGGATAACTGCTGAAATTTTGCGCCAATCACCTTAAAATTGATGCATAAAATATAACGACCCAGAATCTCGGTCGAGTTCGTTAATGGGCAAAATCGGACTATACAGGTAGAAATGGGGAGGAACTTTTTCGAAAAAAAAAAACAAATATCGCTATAACTTCTTATTAAGTAAAATATCAAATTTAGTTTACAGTTCCTGCTATTCTTTGGATAAATGTCCAAAATTTATCTAGGTAAAGTTTTTTTATATCACCAACCGTTGACCCCGGGGGGTGGAGAAAATAGGGTTTCGAAGTCCAAAAAATTCATACCTCCCTTAATAGGTACAGTATCGAATCGGTTTAAAGTGATAGTTTCCTAAACATTACCTAAAACTTTTGTCTGAAAGAATTTTTTATATAACCAACCTTTACGGCAAGGATCACCAAACTGTGTCTGGAATTGTAAGGAGATGGGGCTTGTGGTATACTAAACATGTGAAACTTTTTTCACATTCAACCGTTGTCGTATTGAATAAATTTGAACTTTTTCTTAATTTTAAGGTGGAAATTTTTATCCTCTATTTAGCACCGGTGAAATCTACCTCTTTCTTCCAGCATGCCGAAAAGAATTTTTTAAACTAGCTGTAAAAAATATTAATAATGACTGCCAGTTTGGTTGTGATTGTCATAGCCTGGGGTTTTTTTACGTAAAAATTGTTGTTTTTTAATACTCTTTCACAAATTTATTCATTCCTTTAAAATATTTGAATATTTAAAATAAATCTTTTAGAGCAAGAAGCACTCGTTTAATTTTTTATTTTTTTTATTTTATTATCGAACAGTTATTAAAGAGAATCTTTAACCCACTGCTGAAATTAGTTATAAAAAAATATAAATGACCGCTTTTTAAGTTAGAGTTGTAGCGTAAACAATTTACGTAAAATTTTTTTTTTACTACCTCTGATATGAATTATCACTGATTATTTTATCATTTTCCATTTAAAATATCTATGCTGCTGCTTCTAGAGTGGAAGCTTCCCCTTGGGGATGTGGTGGTCTCATAACAAAACATAGATTGTTTCAATAGGTAAATTTCATATTTTTTTATATATATATTTATATATGTATATTTAGTATATATTTATTTATTTTTTCTATAGATTGAAGATCAACAACAGCTGACGGGCGTATGATAATGAATTTTGTATGAAACGTTCCATGCCTGACCAAATTCGAACCAAGAACTTCCGAATGAATAGCAGAGACGCTACGTCACCAAGATCAAGTGTGTTAAATCTCAGGTTTTTGAATTTGGTACAAATTAAAAACAAACAACTCAGAACAATTTATTAAACCTTAATTTTGGTTAAAATTAAAAGAATTGGAAAATGTTTTTCTTTTTTCTCTGTCTCTTTATCTGTTTGGCCTCCGGAACTACCTTGAGGTATTACTTCAGAGGATGAATGAGGATGATGTGTTTGAATGCGAATGAAGTGTAGACTTGTTATCAGGTCTATAAAATAAAAAATGAGTGGAAATAAAGGAATGTAGAGACTGTTACCGAGCGTGAGTTAAATAATGAAGGTTTTCCGGTTATTATGAGAGAAAATCCTATATTATCAAATTCCTTGTTGTAATATGTAGATTCATGTGGTGGAAATTGTTAAACGACTTTCATTCCTTTCAAAATAAAAATGGATCGTCAAAATCACTCCATTTGTTAAAGAATAAAGCTTGGCGTAAAAAACCTATTCGAGTGCACTGAAACCTCCTTCTTTTTCCCTCAAACAGATAAATGCAGACGTTCATTTAATAACTCTTTAATAACAATGATAATTTTAAAAATCTGATGTGAACATCACATGACTTCCTTGTATGCCAATTAAAATACACATTTTTTGGCTGCACATCATTTAAATTTAGTTCATTTGAAAATAAGATACAATCATCCAGTTCTTTAATAAAGTGAAGAGTAACATGACTGCTAAAATATTGGTTTTTATTAACATCAAATATTTATACAATTATTAATTAACCAATCTTACCTGAAATATTAAGTTAAAGTCCCTTTATTACTCTTTAAATAAGTGAAAGTGTAAGTCTTATATATCTACCTAATCAGTATAAGGAACCTAAGATCGAACAGTGGTGTCTTTGTATTTCATCCAGAAGGTTCCGGGTTCGAATATTGATAAAGCTTGACATTTTTCACAAGTTACATATATTTTTCATTGCATTCACACGCATATGCCTCGAGTTTATACGTTAAAATTTAATAATCTAATAAAAAAATTAAAGCGGTTATAAATTAATTAAGTCGTTCAAGAAAATGTGTGTTTTTCTCTTTTTTTATAATAATTTTAAGTTTGAATTTTAGATTCAATTTTAGCACCGAGTTTTAAAAATTGGTAAATTCAATTATTTTACACTTTTTAGACAGCGGAAGATGCAAAAAACCTTAATTTTTATCCGAGATACTTCGGTTGTACATTACAACCGCTGAAAAAGCTTAAAGTAGACTGAAAGCTAGCTCAGATAAAGGTTTCTTACACCTTTTTCCGTTTAAAAAAATGTAATGCACTTTATAATGAATTTAAATTACAGATTCGATCTATTCATCACAGATTTGGTTGTAGGATGAACATCATTATTTTCAGAAAAAGCGACTTTAACTGATGCTTCTTATATATCTAATGCTTTACATGCACCATAGCCGTATGAAAAATTAGGTCAAATAATAATAATAATATGGACACACCAGAGCACGTGTTATTTGAATGCGATAGGTGGACCGCTTTCAGAATAGCACCCGAGACATGGAGTCTGACGCCAGATGCTATTGTTAAAAACATGCTGAAAGGGATCAGGCAGTGAGAGACTGTACCGAACATGTTGGCGAACATCCTCAGTACAAAAGAGCAGGAGGCTGCGAGTTGGGGTGCCGTCTAAGTTATTAGCGTTGTTTCGGAATATCATACCCCCAGGAAGTTGAGGAGGATTGTAGACTAGTTCAAGAGGATACCTTTGGAAGTCCAGTCTCATATAGCAATATCCGAGTGAGGCAGAAGCACATGACCGGAGGGTGAAGGGGTGAAGGACAGCGCTCTGCTGAACTGCCGTCTGCCCGCGCTTGCGGGGAAGAGCGGTGGCGATTACGTGACTCTGGATATCGGAAGACTCTGAATCCCCCGAGCCCGAAGGCATCCGCTTGGGGCTAAGTAATACTTATACTCGTCCGGCCCCGGAGGGGTGGGGAGTTGGTGAGGTGGTTAAGTTTAATAGGTTGGGTGCAGGTACACATACGTACATACTTTGCGGGAACCTGTAGCGAGTCTACCAGGTTGTCCGTAACTGGGATTCTCTCACCTCATAAAAAAAAAGGAAAAGTTAGTAGTAATTTATAAATAGTAAAATATTAACTTAATTTAGAATACTTCATTAGAGTAAAGAATCACATTATTTTACCTGCTTATTATTTACCAATTAATTATTTCATTAAAATTATATTCAAAAATATTTTATCGTTGAAAATACTATCATATATAAACATCATACAGCCAAGTTATGAAAAAATTTAACAAAATAATTGTAATAGTAGTTCAATATAGCCACTTTCATATTTCTTTTTTATTGGTTGTTATTCGTCGTAGACATTTTTTTTATTAAGTGTCCATTAATTTCAAAATAAATAACTTAATTTATAAATAATGATAGTATAAAAACAATATTTTAGTAGAAGCAAAAAATGATAAAACTAATAAATTAACAGGATGATAAATCAAAAAATTAAAATAATATATAAATAGTCATACGCTAAAATATTCTGTAAAAAAATAAATTATTTTTTCGTTATTAGTACTATTACGATAATAGTTAATTATTAAATAATCATCGAACTAAAAATACATATATTTTTTTACTTCTATTATCCGAAAATTTCTTATGGTATTTATATATATTTAATTACAAAATATTCTCTGAACTACACTGTAATTGTTATTAATAATCTGGTAACGATGTTGCTGAATTTTCCAAAAACTATCATAACCCTTAAAATTTCATTCTTTCTCAAGTTCTTTCTCTTACAACAGAGTTTTTAAAACAAATTAAAAAATATCTTTCGGCACACTGAAAGACAGAGGTAGATTTCATTTGTTCTAAGTAGGGGATAAAAAAGATTTACTCCTAAAAAGTTAAGAAAAACTTCAAATTTACTCAATTCGATAATTGTTGCTTGTGAAAACATTTTCACAAGTTTAGCGTACGAAAACTCCATCTTCTTACATTTCCACCGACTTTTTGGTCATCCCTTGCCGTAACAGTTGGTCATATCAAAAATTGTTTCAGACAGAAGTTTTAGGTAATGGTTAGAGGGAGAACTAACGATCACTTTAAACCGATTGGATATTGTGCCTATTAATTTTTTTTTTTTGTCTTCGAAACTAAATTTTCCATCCCCTGGGTCGATGGCTGCTGGTATCAAAATACTTTACTTAGATAAGTTTTAGTCCCTCAGACTAAAAATAGAGAAAGAATAGTAGGAATTTTAAACGAATTCCGTATTTTACTTAATAAGAAAGTTATAGCGATATTATATTTTTAGAAAAAGTTCCCCCATTTCCACCCTCATAGACCAAATTTACCCATTAACGAACTCGAACTAGATTTTAGGTCGTTATATTTTATTTATGAATTTGAAAGTGATTGGCGCAAAATTACGACAGTTATCACTGTTCTCTCTCTCTCTCGCTTTCTCGCTCTCTCTCCCCCTCCCCCCTCTATCTCGCTCTCGCACTCTCTCCCTCACTCTCACTCTCTCTCTCTCTCTCTCCCTCCCCCCTCTCACTCACTCTCTCTCTAGTTCTCTTTTCTGTTTAGCCACTGGAACCAGCATAAGCTTATGTACCTTAGAGGATGAATTAGAATGAAGTATAGTCTTTAAATACAGTCTCGGTACATGAAGTACCTCTCAGGTCGACCGTTCCTGAGATCTGTGGCTAATTTAAACCCAACCACCAAAGAACACCAGCAGTCACCGTCGATCTAGTATTCAAATCTGTATAAGAGTAACTGACTTTATTAGGATTTGACCCTAGAACTCTCGACTTCGAAATTAACTGATCTGCGATTAGTTAACCACTAGACCAGCCCTGTGGGTTTTATGAAATCTACCTAAAACGTTTTTAATTAAAGAACTGTATCTTATGAACCGTTTAATATAAAAACTATTAAATTTTATATCGAATTACATTTTGTCTGTCGTCACAAAGTTATCGATGTAAATTAAAAATTATTTGAAGAATAGTTAAAAAAATTAAAGAAAATTCTGATACAAAAAGTTGACTGTTTTTTGTTTTTTTAAAAATCAGATTTTATCTATAAATTTAAAAAAAATTTCACGTAATTCAAAATTTCCACGAAGTCCAAAATTTCTTAAAAGAAAGCATTCTCTTAATATTTCCTATATATATTATTCTTTATATTATATTTTTATTCTTTTTATAAAGCTTCAGGAACCTCATAACCTCGAGAGGTATCAAAATTTAATCGACCAAATTGATGGATAGAATATATATTTTTTTTTATTTGACGTAAGGAAAAGATAAGAAAAAAAAATTAAATATTGATAGGTAATGGTTTATTTACAACTGACATATTAAAACAGTGTAAGAAACATAAATTCCGCCTCTACTCTGACGTAATGATTATTGTTGTTTTATGAAAGCTTATTCTATTATACGCATGCAATTTTTGTTTAAAATACATAAACAAACCGGAAATATAGTCGAAAATATTAATGTTTTGCTGACTAACCTTCCATGAAAGTAATGTTAATGTAAGTACCTATTATTATTTTCAGCAATTTACTCTTTATTGTTATTGTGAACTCGACGTAGTCGGTTAAGTAAGTTAACAATTATTAACTCATCCATTGTTACGTCTAATATTTTGTAATCATAATAATAATTATTATATTAAAAGTCTATCTTTATTTATTTATCGCTTCAGCATAAATTTTTCTTTTTGAACAAATATAAAAAAGGATGAGGTTTCCGATTCGATCTTTACACAGTTTCAAACTTTACTAAAAACTGAAGCGACCGATTTCAGAAATTATTCGTTTCCTGGCATCATCTCTAGAACTATGCTACAAGAAGTATAGTAATCGTTAAAAAAATTGGTTATTACGACTATTTTGTATTTCTCGACATTTCATGACTCTGGAACCCACAGAAACAAAATTTTTGTGGAGGGGTAATGTACAAGAGTACAATTCATTCACATCATCCTCATTCATCCTCTGAAATAATACCTTACGGTTGTTCCGGAGGCTAAACAGACAAAGATAAGAACCTATGCACAGTACATGTTTAAGGTTATATGTTTATAACTTTTGACTGGGTAAACCGATTTTGATGAAATTTTACAGAGACTTTTCTGTATGGAGCAAATTATTGGTAAATTTTGGGGATAAATCTCCAGGGGACGGGGTAGATAGTTTTTGGGGTCATTTTTTTTTTAATTTTACTAACCCCTCTTTAAATTAAGCTCAGTACACACATGCACGTTTATCTTACCATCTTTTAAATCATTTTGCCTCCCAAATTCTTCCACTTCCGCAAAAATCGAAAAAACTCTTTCTTTTATTCGATTCACTGCAGTTTTTTTTAATCGATTTTTACTTCTTTGTACTTCGTACAAGGAGTATGGTAATCGCGAAAAAGTTTTTAGATTCCCACGGAAATATCCGTTTTGAACATCCCTGAATCCATTTTGATAAGTTTCGACGTGGCATCTGTACGTATATATCTCGCATACCTCAAAAATCGATTATCTGGATTAAAATAAACGATAAGAAACTAAGATAAACAATATAATAAAAGATAAACGATTAGAATGTTGAAATTTTGGATTTAGGACTTTTGTGCACGTTCGTTTTTGGTTGTAATCTACTGAGCCCATTTTTTTGGATTTTGGACGTTTTCTTAATTGCAATAATAAACCCTCATTGAGCGCTTTTCAACGATGTATATTATAAGTGGTACTAATTTCATTGGTTCCAGAGTTCATATAAAATTTTAATTAATTAAATATTTGGATGTTTTAAGGAAAGGCACATCGGTTCGAATCAGACTTCATCTTTTTTTAACTTTTTTTTTTAATTTAAATATATTGATTTATTAATAATTATTAACCCATGATTATAAAAAAAGTACAATAATTAATAATTCAATAATAACAATTAAAAAAAAAATCATGTTATTGGTGAAATAAAATTTTATGGACCTTTAAAAATGTCTAAAGTAAATTAATAGGCGTTATTACATGTGTGTATATGAAATAGATTTGGTGAAACATCTGATTATTTAATATTAGCTGAAAATTATAATTTAGAATCGTATTATTTTTGAATTTACGTAAGTCATGTGATTCCATATCAGATTTTTTTAATTGAAAATAGTTTAACGATCTGATTAATAAAATATCATTTCAGACATAAACCACTTATTCTGTTCATAAATTAAGTTAATTTATGAACTTAATTTATGTAAATTATGTTCGTAAATTTGTAAATTATGTCAATAAAAAGAATAAATGGATCGATAATGCAAAAAGAGAAAAAGAAAAACATTCAATTTCTAATGGTGGTATTATTTTCTAGCTTGAAAATGACTGAAGTTTTACTAAGTAATGATAGTTTAAAAACTTTTTTCCTCAAATTTTTTTCAACTATATTCTTTTTTATTTCCTTTATAGAAATGTTTGTTCGGTTATTTTTATTCGTCTTTGATCATCGGTCATTTTTATTTACTTTTTTAATCGATTTGTAACTTTTTTCAAACCTACAGAAACGTGTTTAATATATCAAGGCCGAAACAATACAAGAAGTTTAAGAAAGATACCAGAATGAAAGCTAAATGTACTCGTACTATTAGTTTTGTCCTTGAGGTAGGTGCGGCTGAATTCTGAAGAATAATCTGTTATTGTACTAAAGACTACCAGATTTTATAACTATTTCATAAAATTCTACAGAACAGTAGGTCGGTCTTCAAAAAACTATTGTTATAAAGATATTAATGTGTATTGTTTCTTCTTGAAATATTTTCCACGGTAATACTATCGTAGGTAACATTTATCGCGATTCTAAATACAGCTATAAGATAATTATTAAATGTAGGACGACAACAGTGCAATAATTGCACGCTGAAACAAAATTATTATCACCGTCTTAATGTACAATATAAATACATTATTTTCTTTAAAGAAGTTTTTTATATTGTACGAAATGCCCCAGCAATTATAATGAATAAATTAAATTAAAATGTATTCATTATTCTATGTATATATAAAAAAAAATCTGATGTGGACACTACATGATTTCTTTGCACGCCTATTAAATTACATATAAACATTGTTTATTGTACTTCATTTAAATTTATTTCATCTGAAATTGAGGTGATAAATCTAAAGAGGAAGAATATGTTAAAACCAAACAGAGAATAAAATGATTAAGAGAGGCTGATGAATATAAAAAGAGAGAAAATTTGAAAACTAGAGAACGTGTACACAAATTAAGATCAGAAAAATTATATCAAACCAAAGAGCGATTAAATTATTGGCAACAAAACAAATAAACGAATTGAAAATTGACACCAGCTTAGGAAGAATATTGTCCGACAATATCAGAGGAGTATTGAACAAAAAGATAAAAATTTTTTGCAATTTATTAGAGATCAGGAATATATGCCTCAGTGTATGTGTTGTTCTTGTGAGGGTCTATTTTTCAGTCACTTTGTAGTTAAATTTAATGTAAATAAAATTAAACAGAAATTAAAAATTGCAAAAATAATACGATTTTAAATTATAATTTTCAATTAGTATTAAATAATCAGATGTTTCACCAAATCTATTACATATACACATATGTAATAATAAATTAAATATACACAATTAATAAATTAAATATTAAATTAAATTTACACATTTTTAAAAGTACATAAAGTAATTTCACTAATAATTCTGATTTTTTCATTTTTTAATTTTTTTTTGTTGTTATTATTGAATTATTATTTTTCTTGTAAAATTTGTTTTACAATCACGGGTTATAATTACTAATAAATCAATATACTTAAATTAATAAAAGTAAGTTAAAATAAATATAATAAAAAAATACAATATATAATGTATTATTTATTTTTATTGCTATTTTTCTAAATGAAAAGTAATTAGAAAAGAGTAGTAGTTTTCAACATTTATTACAAAAGCGGAAGGTAATGTTCTTAAAATTCTTTAAAAAACTAATTTTTCTTACAAATGACTCAAAAAATTGAGGTCTAAGATACTTTTAACTGCATTTTATGATAAATTACTGCAAAGTACCTATCTAACATTTAATATTTTTATTTGCAAAAGAAAAATCGAAGAGTTATTATAATTATTTTTCTGTAGTAAAAATAAATGTGATTTATACTATACATATATATATATATATATATACAAAATATATATATACATACAGAAAAGATAAGAGGCATATTCATAAAGTAAGAGTTGTTTGGTTATTAAAAATAATTAACTTATGAGAAAAGATTTTTACTTACTGTTTTAATTTACTACATATCTACTTCACTTTTCTACATAATTACCATTCAGTTCTAAGCACTTTTCGTAATGCTGCACCAGATTCTTTAACCCCTCTGCATAGAAGTTCGCCTCCTGGGAATTAAACCGGTTGACAACGGCAATCTTGAGTTCCTCGTCGTTTTCCACCAAGCCGCATTTACAAATGCAAGAAGAGGAAGTAGTCGCTAGATGCAAGGTCGGTACTACCAGAGTGGTCAAAAAGTTCCCAATAAAACACTCATTAATGTTCTTCTTCGTTAAGGCAGCGGTGTGAGAATGCGCGTTGTCGTGAAGGAGGATTACGCCGGACGACAGTTTCTCGCGCTGTCGATTTTGGATCGCACGTCTCAATTTGGTGAGCGTTTCGCAGAACACGTCAGCTGTAACTGTTGATCCTTTCATGAAATCATCCAAAATGACGGTCGAACAGTGGGTCTGCCACTCCGCTCTTCAACAAGCACGTATGTGCGGCCATTTTTAGTCTCTACACCATTGTCTAATCTTTCCTTTAGTCATGATTGTAGGTCCAACTACACTAGGCACAACTCCCGTTGAATTTCAGCAGTTGAAGATTCTTTTGCACACAAAAATCAAACCGCAGCGCACACTTCAAAACTAGCGGGAAAAACGATTGTTGCGACATTGCGATCTTCATTCACCGGCAGGCAAACGACTTCTAAATCAAAACAACAACTTTAGTGGCTTTGTAAATAGCCGATAGATGGCCCTGCATGCGCGAAACTGTGTTGAGACCCTCTAATATTGAAATATAAACCGACGGCCATTACTTTATGAATATGCCTCATATATATTTATTATATATATATATATATATAGATAGATAGATAGAGCGAGTCAATAGTATGGAAACTCCTCAACAACATAAAGAACACCGTTTCAGATAGAATATTGTAACTTTCAGGAAAGAATTTTAACCCCTTCTTGGGGGTGGCCCAATGGTTGTAACCCAAATATTTTAAATGATAACACCCTTTGTGTGATAGATCATTTTAAAGGTCTCTTCAAGACAAGGAAAATGTAAACAAAAAGTTTGTACGATGTCTTTACCCCAAATGGCGGGATAAAATTTGAATTAAAAAAAAAATAACATTGAAATTTAAGAAACTGTTATCGAGAATAAATTTAAATTTATAAAAATTTGATTATGGAATAAATTTATTTAAAAATAATAATTTATTAACCATAACGTCTACTTATTTACTTAAATTTCATTTTAATAAATATGTCCTCCTTCTGATGTTCGACAGTGTGCCAATAGGTTATAAAATGATACTGTATTATTCAGTTATTCTCGAGTGTTATTTTGTGCTGATTACAGAATTCTACTTTGTAAGTTATCAATATATTGGGCTTATTATGAATAACTATACTTTTTATACGGCCCCGTAGATCCGATGGTGACGAATCGGCTGATCTCACTGTCCATTCTATATAATCCCTTCGGTCAATCCATATTGTATGAAAAAATTTCAAATACCTGAAAGACCGAAATGAGACAGGCAACCATCTTGGTGAAACCAAATGTTTTGGAAGTCGGGTTTGGGGAGTAATGTTTGAAATTATACGGTCGAGAAACAAAGCCTCATATTTCACTGCGTTTAAATTCCCATCGAACAACAACAATAAAGGTCCACCAACAATATCTGGTTATAAATGAACTAACAACTATGTATGCGCCTCACGATACCTATGTGAATTAATATCAGTCCAGTATCGACAATTACGGCGATTTACATTGCCGTTAAAAAAAATTTCGGCCTCATCAATAAAAACTATGTCGATTATTAAATTAGGATCTGCGCAAATATTGTTCATTATGATTTCTCAGAACTCAAGCGTTCGATCGTAATCGTTTTCATTAAATTTTGACAAATTCTGAAGGGTTTCAAATTTTCACTTTTTAATTTAAGAATCGCTGAACTTTGGCTAATATTATATTCTCGTGCTGCTATTTCAGTCTAGGAATGAGGATTCTCAATAAACTTTTGCGTAATCTCTAAAGATTTGTTATTATTTATTGCAGATTTAGGCCACCCTGGTTTTCCCCTATTATTATTAATGGTCCCTGACGATATTTGACACTTTAACTTTTGAAATAGGGTTACGATTATTAAATGTTACACTGAACGATTCACAAATTTCATTATACGACCTAATTCTTATCACCACAAAGCCTCTCATCGTTATAAGTGTGATTCTCTCCTATTCAATAAGCGACATGTTGATAGTGATGTTAGCAGATACCACAGAAAAATTAATTCGGTAAAAAATAATTTAAAAAAAGGTGTAAATAACAAAAGTGGCTTACAAATGAGGTAAAGGTAGAAAAATTCAATTAGCCGACCGTTCACAATAAATTCTCATAAGAAACTAACAGTGTTGTAATGAAACACTCTAAATGGAATATTACACAAGAATTAAATAAGCTTCATTTTTGCAACGACGATAAGATACCATCGATGATCATCGGCACGATTAGGTAACAACATTTTTATTTATTTACTCATTAAAGTGGAGGAAAAAACAATTGTTTGTGTTAAAAAAATTAAAGTATTTTTAAGTTTTAAAAATTTTAATTTAACTTTTCATATAAACTTTAATTAATTAGATTGAATTTTAATCATTTAAATTTTTATTTTATTTAATTTTATTATTTAAACATACTAAATTAAGTAATTTTCAAAATCCAAATTTATCACGGCCATTTTGAGTACAGACATTCTACCAAATTTTAATTTATACCATTTTCCTTATCTTAAAATTCTATTTTTCCTCAAAAGGTTGACAGATATCTTATTCTGAAAGTTACAGTATTCTATCTGGAACTGTTTTAAAGCTGTTGATAGGTTTTCATACTTTTGCTCTCTCTCACCCTCACCCCTCACCACCACACTCACACCCTCACCCACACAACCTCACACCCTCACCCTCTCACACCCACACACCCTCACACTCACCCCCCCTCTCTCTCTCTCTCTCTCTCTCTCTCTCTCTCTCCCTCTCCCCCCCCCCCTCTCCCCCTCCCCCCCCCCCTCCCGCCCCCACCCTTGCCCGCCTCTGCTCACCCCCTACCGCGCGCCCGA